>JAQGAK010000389.1:0-85880 GCA_034696945.1 Lipothrix lubbocki
CGGTATTTGCATTCGGTTTGATTTGAATCCGAAATTGAATTTTCAAATATTAACTTGAACTTGGTCGAAACACTGGTATATACCAGCCACATATTACTTATACAAGTATTACTCATACGATGCTAGCTATGAACTAAAACTTTCTACTATCTTTTGAGTATTAATGTTTGGAGTATACATAGTAAATAATATGGATCGAAGATTGTACAAACGGAAGAAATAAACCCAGTAAAGGAAAAACCACAAAATTGCATTCTATTCACATATTTTATTGACGTCAAATGTGGAGCTTTATTTACAAAGAAATTTTCTTTGCTTTATCTAGATAAGTTTTGACTTTAGAAAATCCTGTTGTCTGTCTATCTGTCACTTTGCTCGTTCGAAAAAATTTCCCTCATATGCACACACATGCAGTACAGTTAGGAGCCTGACAAACTTTGATTCTAAGTCCAACCGCAAAAGGTTTACTACAGTATCAAAGCTCCTATTTTTGTCACATATGAGGAATATATTTTGTAAGCATAGATATAACAGGGCTTTTCAACATAACAAAACTTTGAATTTTCGTCCGTGAATTTTTAAAAGAAAATAACAGTCCTTGTCAACTTTTTCATTATATTTGAAGCAATTTCTTAAGTTTTGACGTTTTCACTTTGGAAATCAAATACATATTTTATTTCAACCAGTGGGGTTAGCTTTATAGACTCATGGTTTTAATGCAAGGAATATTCAATAGATAAGAAAACATTGCTTACTTTTGTACCGCAGAAGATATCCTCCTTTAAGTTGCTTAGCCATTCTGAAAGCAAACAGAGAAATATTTTATTGCCTGAAAAATTGAAAATAGTAACAAACGGTCTTCAACATCGTTAATTTTGACCAAACATGTTTGCATAATTTATGTTGCAATGAACAACTGCAACCTAAATCAAATCAAATAAATGGGACAGCCATGCGAATATGTTTGCTGAACATTTGCCGACAGTTTCTAGCCATTTTTCAAAAATATTGTCCTATGAAATACAGCTCGTAGACCTTTTATTATGAAAAAAGAGAGCTTGGTGGGTTTTTATACATATCCTGCGGTATAAAATATAAAGAAGAATCATGCATTAGTGTAGCAGATACAAATTTTTGAAATCTCTGTGTTAGGGCAACCTCAGAGTTGGATTGTACTTAGGTACGGAAAGTTTTTTTCCCAAAGTCATTTCCTCTCACGTTTCCCTCCCCACGCATATTTTATACATGTGGTTTGGGACTCCTTTCCTAGCACACAGACAAATGTCCTATGTTGTATGCTCATTTTTCGCAACTATTTTCATCTACTGAGTATGTATAAAAGTAAATATGTGTACACAGCTTTCATGTACGGTTGGGAAAGGAAATTCCAAAATCGCTCCCAAATTTCTACATCAATCTAAATTTCATTATACGTTCCACAACTTTGTCTCGGGTTGTCAAATATAACTGCCTTTCCATCTTATTCTTGCGGTGACAGAGATGCTGGCCGCCTGCACAAGATACGAGACACACTGAGGACCATTAGTATGAGAATCAGCTAGGTTCTTAGATATGTGCGAGAATATGAGAATAAGTTGCCGGCAATTTCAATACTTATATTTATATGAAAACGAATCGCAAAAATATATTACTTAATTTATAGGACGAAAATTATTTTTCTTCATTTCGGAAGCCTACATCAATTTAAAACTGTATGTTGTATAATGTAAACAAATGTTTTTCAGCTTGTTTGTCATCAAAATGAGACTTCTTTATTGTTTAATAGAACGTGGAATCAAGTATCAGTGTTACGACGGCTTTATCTCTAAGGTTTAATCAGTGTATGTATGTATTCATATAGGTTAGATGTGCTGTTCAACCACAAAAGACATTCTGACTGAGTAATCACCTCTCGCAGTTTCACCGAAACTATTGTACGTATATGTATGCATATTATTATTATGTTGAACTGGAAACTATGCTTGGAGTGTTTGAATAGTTTAAGAATTGTGTCGGTTCTTCTATAATCCTTAGTGATAAGACTATGGAATAGATTGTTCTGATGGAAAGTTTGATTAGATGTCAGCTACTTTTTGTACTGTGACTGGGAAGCGCGACGATCTACTTGTTTTCATAACTTAAAAGGGGTGTTAGATTACTGTGCCGGAAAAAATCAATCATGGTCTAGCCCTGGGGTTGTCATTCTCATTCTCTGTGACTATAATAGTATATTAAATATTTTCTTGTGCTGGATTGTTTCCATAAGATGGAAGTAACTACTTGACTATTTTGTGAATGCTTGGCGATTTCAATTTGGCTCCGACCTGTATTAATTTTAATACTTAATGGCAGGCAACTAACCTTATCCATAACCCAAAGCACAAAACCTACAATGCTACGCAGTGTGTTGGTCCTATCCTAAATACCTCTCACGCTCTCTCTCTCTCTCTCTCTCTCTCTCTCTCTCTCTCTCTCTCTCTCAATAGCTTCAATAGTCATTTCCTTTTTCCTTATTGTACCCACGTATATTGTCTTATCCTACCGAAACATTCTCACCCGTGACATTCAATTTTAATTTGTTCCGGTCGAATAATATTGAGGTTTTATTCTTTAACGAGTCTTTCACCCCATGAAGGTGAAATTCTGGAAGTGAGAGCAGATTGTTCATTATGCAAATAACCTTACAGTTCTACAGGGCAAACGAAATTGCAGAAACTTTCATCATTATTGAAATGTTTACTATTAAAATGTATATCTATCTGATTTCATTGCCTATGTTTAAAGGATGTGTAATATGATTTTAATACAGTACGTATCAATACAGTATGTAATAAGTATGTATAAACAAATATTTGTTATATACCTTAAGAAATGCTCACCAAGCAAATTGTTACATTGTTGTGCTAATCAAATTGCAAATAGCTGCTCCATGCAATCAAGGGGAATCCAAAGCGTAAATGGTTGCATTGATACTATATGTAATAAAAATGTAGAGTTAGTCAACTCGTAGGCAAACGAAAGGTATTCAAGTAGGATTTCAATCATAATAAATATTTGAAATGGAGCATTGTATACAGTAGCAGACAGTAATCAAATTTATTTTACTGCAATCCCATCATAAATACCGACGGAGAGTTTCTATTCTAGGGAAATATAAATGGATGAAGTAGGGAAATGTAAAAATTATTATTGAGATTCTGTAGACTTGGTATATGCTGAGTTGGTTGACTTGAAAATACTCAGCTTACATTATTAGGACTATATGAAATACATAGAGAGGTGAAATGAAAAACGAAACCAATAAATTGACTTACGTACAACAGGATCCACTCCAATCACACATATTTGAATTTGTAACCAGAGTATATATAAGTTATTGTGTATGTGAAGTAGTCAGAAGCGAACTAAGTCACAAACAGAAATCCATAAGTGATTCATTGTATTCTTGGAGAATCTTGTTGAAGATGAAGGAACGGAGAATCAATAAAATTCATGATTATATAGTATCAGGGATGCTTATGAAGTATTGATTGAACGGCAAGGTGATAGAAACGAAGATTTCTCCACGCTGATGCTTAGGTAAAAAATACGAGTCTGGGAATGAATTGCACAAAAGCAAATTGTTGTATCCAGTTGTTGTTACAAACAAAGAAATTGCTTTCAGCAACTAGTTTTTTCAGTGTGGGCAAAGAAGTATCAACTTAGATAGGTTGAATCTAAAAGAAGTGGCAGCTATATATGTGAGATCTAGTGTGCTTCACCCAAGAAACGTAAACCTGAACTGACTGTAAAACCCTTCATCATGTTTCCCTCAACATGACTTAAGATGTTGAGTGGTGACTGTGGAGTGAAGCACGGAGAGAGAGCACAACTGGGACTGACATGTGTTGGTGAAGATCAAGAGCATTTAGGAATGCGCTTCACGCCAACAGACACACACCACCAGGACAGAAGACTTTGCAAAAGCACTGTACTACATTGCAAACCCTCGTTGGCGAAATTTCAGACCGGGGCAAATCTCCGATTCTCATTGGATGCATCGTCATCGTCCAACATGCGCCCCGTCACTTTCACCTTATATACTTATTTCACCACACATGTATCTACATAGCTATTTGGGAACCCATACATAGCCATAATCTACTCACTCGCAGTCAAGTCCTCAAACTGCTTTCTCTTACTCACCTTCCTTACACATATTATATTTCATAAACATTTCTCACGTACATACTCTCCTGGAATAAAGTCTGCATACATATGAGCCTCTCAGCACTTAAACGCATTTGGTCTTGTCTATCCTTCAAGAAATTTCCTACGAAGTGAGCCAAATGAGTTTATCTGAGGATCATTCAGGGTGAACCAGTTTTGGAAGCTAAAGCACAAGATATGTGAAACTGTGCTTCTATATATGACCCTGTTTTTAATTAAATAAGACAATATTCACAGCATGTATAAGTGCTTCTGTGAGTTTCATTGTAAGTTTAACTACTAAAGATGCTATCGTAAGTTAAACTGCGAGAAATACAGAGGCCACTGCAACACTCCGTAGACGTAACTGTTTGAACTCCTTGTCAATACTACAGTTCCAAATGCCATTGTTTTGCCACGGAGAAAACTTAGTGGAGACAACAGGATATTCGCATTATCGCTGATTCTCTTTGCTCTATCCGCTTTTAAAATGAAATTACGTGGAATGTCACAAGACTGTGTATATGTAGATTGAAAGTAGTAATTCCCGCTCCCAGCATTCTATCCCGCTGCTTTCCGCTCCTATTACCAGGAACTCATTCTACCATCCCTCGAACACTGCTACTTGCAGATTCTAAAAGCTTCCATGCATATGTATATTAGTGGCTGTGGTGGCTAAAAGCATTTAGTTTCCCGTGATTCCTCAACTCCACCAAGGTATTTTGAAGGGAAAACAAAGTAGCTTGCTCTGTATTCCATGTCTTTGCAAACAACAATTTTCGTGCCTTCGCTCACCCGGCTTAACTGATATACGTACATATGTAGACTTTCCGAGGAGCTTCATCAACTTGATGGACACTTGTGTAACTAATGCTTGATTAAATTATGGCCAATTTACGATTCCATTTTGCAGTATCATGTAACGTTTACTAGAGTCGAGCGAGGAAGCCGGGAACCTTGAAATAAATTGAAAGCCTTAATGTTGTATAGATAAATTCAAAAATTAAATTTTGATAGGTAATTGATTTATTACATCTACAGGAAGTGGTGGAAAAGTACAAGGACTAAAATGAAAAGGATATCACATGCTTTTAATGTAATTCTGATTACGAGTTTCTTCTCGAAACAATGTTAACGTTTGACGTCGTAAGCACAATTAAGGAGGCACCAAATTGAATATCATTAAATGTAAACGATGACGTTGCCAAAACTAAAGGATGTAAATATTAAGACTATGGATTGTACAAGATTTTGCAAGTAAAATGATTGTATACTATATGCTAGAGAAATATATATTTTAATAGTATACTTATATAGTTTACCAAGTTCTTATGTCACTTTAAAAAAAGTTAGAGATGCTCAAGGAATAACGTGGAAAATATAAGTAGTAAAGAGAGAAAGAGCATTGGGTTTGTAAGGTCCTTTATTAGTCAGAGTGTTTAGTTTGAGAGTCAAACACAGACTGAGGATTAAAGTTAAAGTAACTTAAAAATAAAACTTATCTCTGATACAAATACAAGAGGCCATAAAAGGTCTGACATAACCAAATACAGTAATCATTACAATATTGAATAAATGTATATTACTTATTCTATACACGTATACGTACATTAAAGGCTGGTATACTAATATTCTTAATAATATAGTCACTCCTTGACACCTTGCCTCTTTGTAATAAGTGGTTCGGCCACCAAAGGCCGATTTGGTGAGAAACATAAAGCCAACCTTGAAAACGTATCCATCTGCATGTTTTATCTTTGGACACCAAAGTTACACATTATGAATGTTATACCATCATAAAGCCTATGACTTGCTATTTCTACTGGTTCTATTAAGCTCGAGGAACAACAGCTCGGAGTAGTAATTAGCCGGCATTACTATACGTATGTATGATTTGCCCCAATTTGAATATTGACACCAAAACTGAAGATACAGTAGCGAATCAATATATTAGCATCACATACACAACCAAATGACTTTTCTGAAGCTATGTAGTAGCGTATTTCTTCAAATGATATTAAACAATTTCAAATTATCGAAACAAAAAATTACAATGTGTTAAATATTTTACTCTTAACTTAAAAGCTAGAACCAAAATTTAGTTACGCGACTGTGAACCTTGTAACTTGGCCTAATTAGAGTACATTCGGACAACGCCATAAAGGTTTCGAGAATTAAATTAGACCTCTAAAATTTTCCACAAAATGGGTTAGAAGTTTCAAAAACAGAATTTTTCTTGTAAAATCTTTTGGCGTTCACACATGAGTATTTATTTTGCTTTTTGCACATCAATGCATAGAGACATGGACAAAATGTGTTGTTTCATGGCAGATTAATGAAATAAAATGAAATATTACCATCACGTCATGGAGATATGAACAAAAAGTCCCTATTATTCCCTCTGTCGTTTTTGTGTTCAGCAGTTCTTTTGTGAACATGAAAAATACCTTTATTAATGCTCCATACCATTTGCTCTTTTTTCTGTTCTACACAATTTAAGCCGAATGAGATCTATTTCTACCTATGTATTAGCTACTTTCTCTAATGAAGAAAGCTCTAAGTATCTACAAAACTTTGATAATCTTTTTTATTCTTCTTCGTACAGCGTATAGTTCTCAATTTTGTGCTGAAGGAAAATAAAAACGGCTTAAGTTTCGTCACGTTGTTAGTCAAAGCCGCATAATTACCACACCGAATAAGCTCTTTTCTACATGAAAACGAGAGTTTCTTATTAGACTTGTTCGTCGAGCTATTTTGGTATTTGTCTTTTCCATAGTAATTGGTAATTAGCCCAAACTTTTTTCTACTCCAACATGCAGTCTATTTTCGTGATGAATGGAAACAATATGTCGTCCCTGAATCTGATATTCACTTGTTAGACTTTAAATTTCTGTGTTATTATCTATCTTTGCCAGACTTGGCTCGAATTTCCTTCTTGCAATTAATTTGGTTCGGCTTATTTTCATTCCTACTATGTATGTGAATTTGGAGACATTGTGGAGTACAAGTACGCGTTAGCCCATTCATACGTAGGCATAAGAAATGTCGTGCGTATTTTTAGAAATTCATTTATTTTTACCTCTGTTCATAAAGGCCATTCATTCGATTTTTAAACTCTATGGAAGTTCATGGTTACTAGCTCAGATATATATTTACATTTATATTTGTTCTTGAATCCGACAACATTCCAAGTTTACAAGTTTCAGAGCTATATACCTTACACCTCCTGACATCAATAAACTATTTAATGTGTCTATAAATTATTGTTTAACAAGTAAACATTACGCGTCATAAATTTGCCCTATCATTAATTTAATACATTTATTGCGAATAAAAGCATATTAATAGGATTTACGTAAAGATCATATCCTTGGTTTTTTGAAGGTTGCTCCTTCAAATGAACCGACAGAATAATAAACTTTCTTTTGAGTATTTTAAGTCGTAAAAAGAGTTGATGAAAAAAGTTCCAAGGAGCAATAAAATTAAAATTGTTTCCACCATTAAAATAAAAGAATCTTCAACGAAACATTTATGAATGAAACGCTCACAATTTGAGCTCTGTAGGTTAAAGTGAACCCCGTAAGTACATTGTTACTAAAAATAACTTTATACAATCGGAGTATATATTAAAGTAAAGCAAACAATTCTGATGAGACAAATTGAAGTAATAATTTTCTGACTTTGAGAGACACGAGTTCCGCCATCTCCGTGCCCACACATCCGGAAGAATAAAATCAATCGGCTACTTAGCAATCTAGTTGGCAGATGGCCCGCTTGGCTCGGAGCTTCCCAATCCGGGAAAAACTAATCGGAGAGCCAGATTCTAGGCATGAAGCGCTATTTCTTCACTCGGGTGTTGGGATTCCGAGCATGTATCATCTGAGCTTCCACAAGGCCTTACACATAGCCCTAGGCATCCTTTGTCTTTACAAGCGAAGAATATACTGGACTTCCCATTCTACTCGTGTCTTTTTCCTCTTTCAGATATATAAGTATAGGCTTAAATTACAATTTACAAAATATAGTTTTTTTGCTTGTGTTATGGTTTATATAATGTAGAAAATAGTGTAGAAATAATGTAGAAGGAAGAGTATACAGAAAGGGTCTGTGTACACGCGAAATAGAGATCGGACCATTAAATGTGCATTCACCGTAGAGAAACAGAATATTTATTGTTTTTCATTCGGTTCATCTCTCGTCCACACACTGCACACACGAAATGTATGAATTTATCATAATCATGTTGTTCGAGCCTCATCTAGAACTTTCCCGGCCATAAGCTTCGTATATGTCATAAATGTCTTCGTACACCTGGACAATGCAGTTATCTCAGAAGGATGGACATGATAAAATTTTATCTTCCTCGTTCCAAACGCCGCCATCATCCTCATTCCTCGCCAAATCTTCCCTCAAGGGCTCCTTGTCGTAATTTACTGTTACATTGAATGCTTCGATATGGGTTTAATGGTTGGGCTTACATTGTTTTTGCATTAAGTTGGTTAAAAATGCAGCGTAAATTATACCGACGGAGTTAGTAAAATGCCGTCGCCTACAAAACTTCGACACTGTCGAATACAGCAAAACGACTTTATACAGTATATTATCCCATCCCTGATACATATTTCTCTAGTAGCTCAAGACAAGGGGAAGTCACTAGAAAACGAATATTGTCTTTCTAACCATGCACTAATGCGTGCAGAGATACTTTGCTGACACTTTGGCGAATTGGTGCAGTAAAACTTCGTACTGCATAGCTGTAAAACTTATAAACTGTTTCGGTTAAAGGCAATCATCCGGTGATAGATGATACGAAACAGTTAATCTTATTGTAGATATATATATACTTATCTGGATACAAAAGAGTTGATCTAATTACAGATACATAGGACGGCAGATATATAAAATACTAAAATCGAGCTGAACAAACACACTCAACCATAGCTTACAAAGGATAGTTCATAATAATAATAGCAAATAATTGAGCTCAACGTCTGTTTAATAGCACTTAGCGTCTAATATAGTGAGCTGCTTAATTGTCTTGTAACTCCACTTCAAGATTTCTTTTTAGTAATTTCTATTAAGCTTCATTATGTATGAAAGTTATATGCAAACATATCGCATCAATCCTATGAATATACAAATAGTGCTCCTCTGTGGTCGTGACGCCGCATTCTGGAGCAACTTAATTTGACAGCGAAACGTTTAATTATAATAAATAAGATGTTAGGGTTGTCAGGCCACCTCGAAGTTGTTTCCATCGTTTCTCTTACAAAGGGCGATAAACATAAAATCACATACACTAGAAGTATACAAGCTCTACATCTCACATCAGTTGTATCTGTATTATTATATTTCTACGACTTATTCCTGAAGAAACTAAGTGTTTTGAGATTCAAACTGGATGTATGTTTGCAGTATGTTTGCAGTATGTTTGCAGTATGACTATAACTTATCACCAGAAAAAGTTTGTGAGCATTTGTTTATATATAAGACTTGTTTATATATAAGATTGAAGGAGAAACTACGGGAGGGAAAATCTTTTAAGTACAAGGAATGATTTACGAGGTGGATTATCGTATTGATATTTCTTCGATTACACGAGTAGTTAAAGACGTTCAACATTAATATGAACCCATAGTGCTGTTCCCAGAAAGTATGTCATCTTAATGCTCATTCGGTTATCTTGGCATTGCGGTGAATCCGGAGTGATAAAACTATGTGATAGCATCTATTCCAGCCTATGCGCCTGTATTACCATTCATCTTAGGAATCTTGGAGGCATTCTATAGATACGCATGGCTTGGTTCATTTTGTACGTATGCTGCAAAAAATATCCTATAAGTGGTATTACCTTCATTGTGTATGACATACTCCTTATGGATATACAAGAAGTAGAAGTTAATACTTGTAAAGTAAATGTCGTGTTTCCTTGGCGCTGATCTTTCTCAACGATATTTATTGATCAACTATGATGCCTCGTAGTGAATTTGAATTCTTGCCAACGATTGCTGGGAAATTCTCATCAATTATTTTTCAAGAGGGAACAAGCCACAAAGTTTTCTAGCTTTCCCTCATAAAATTTTTATTTTCACGACCAAAACATATTTTTTACGAGTGGATTCAGTTTCATAAGTGCGTGCTTCTTTCATGCTGTTGACTTCATCCCGTCGTACAAAAGTAAATATATCTACATGCATTCACTATCAAGTCAGGCAGACGAGCGAAAAGATAGATGGTGCAAATTTTATGGACGTCAAGTTTTATAGAGTTCTAAAATTGGAGACTGGTGGAAAATCAGACGGGAGTGAGAAATCTCCGTGCACATAACTAATAATTAATCGTAGTGGTGTATTTATCTTCGTGCAAGTCTTGCTTGTCAAGATGCATATCGAAGAAAGTCTTGTACCAAACATATAGACACCTGGTTTCAACAGGAAAGTTAAAAAGTGTAACAACATTTAATTATGTGTGTAGGATTACAAATAAGTTACGACGGCTAATTTTTTTCCTGGAAACCAACCATGTTCAGGAAGGAGAGACATTTTCCACACCAGAATTATTCGACCTCTGTCTGTCGAGTTCTGGTAATTTAAGTAATCGTAAATAGATACTTGTGGATGCACACTATTGACTAAGATGAAGTACCATCTACTCACTCGCATACTTAATGCTCTTTACCAGTACAGAGTTTTTGCTTTACTTGGCTCTGAACCACTACCTCACTCAAATTCTTGAAGCTATCTGTACATGCAATGCAGTGGGCATGCTACGTGAATAGGCTTGCAAATAAGGTTTTAGAGCCTGATGGTTTATTTTTTTAAGCTTGTGCATACAACCACAAAGCACAAGGTAGGCTGATGGTGCACGCTCGTGTGTACATACAAGTTTCGTCGAGTGGAATGTTGATGTATGAGTACATTCCTAGAAAAAGTGTGAGGAAAGGAAAAAACCGGGAAAACAAAATCCTATATGTTAAGTTGCCCCGAAACATGTGTAGGTAGTAGGTAGAGGCAGGGAGTGAAAAGAATCCCGATTAGATGATTTCATGGTCGTGTTATAATTTGTAATGTGAAACATGTTTTCCTGAAGGTACACATGGTAAGTAGAGTTTGTAGTTGTGTAGTGATTGTGATTGCCAACCTGCCAAGTCAACATCCGTTTCAAGTGGCTCCAAAAGGAGTGAGAGGACGTAAAATATTTGTGTGTGAGTGTAGTATTTGGTAAAGCCTGAAAGTGCTTCGAGCGTGTCAGTGTGAGTAAATATGGATTAGGTGTATGGGCAGAGCAGAGTGTGGAATTTCATCCGTAACTTGCAAGTATGCACAGCCAGAGACAAGTGTTACAAATTCTAATAGGATAGTTGTAGGACTACATACAGTATGGGAATGGATGGACGAGGGGTAGTTACTTAAACGCCTGCAAGCAGGTAGTACTGCTATAAACAACAAGGACAAGTAACAAGGTTGTTGGAAAAGAGCAGTAACTAAAAATCCGTGGCTTTTGCTCGCTCTCTTTCTATCTCTCACTCATTTCTCTCCCGTTCGCTGTTTTCCTCCATCTATTGCTCTTTGATTCCCTTTGTATTCCGCCGAATCTTCCGTTCTCTACTGTATCCGTGTACACAGACTAGAAATAATTCGAAGTGAAACCCTAAATACTTAAAATATAGAGGAGATAAGTAATGTATTTATCTGTTTATGTACCTACAAGCTTCACTACTTAATACCTCTAGGTTATCTATACATAGATTCAAACTTATAAGGTTTAGAACAACAGTTATGGAAAATTCAATCTTGCCACAACAAAGCAAGTTTAATATAAGCTCAATTCAGCCCACTTGAGCTCACATACTCAGTTCTAATACTCACCAGAAGGGATAATAACTTATATTTAAATACAGCAGCTAGCTTGAGAGCTGAGAAATAATCACGAAGATCGTCTACGAATGGTACGAATGGTAGTTTCGACAGCTTCTGATGCTCATATACACACACACATTCTGTATAAATCGCATTTAATGGAAGTCCAGGCAGACGATTATTATTGTGAATATGTTCAAACAAAGGCGAGTGAATTCGGGAAGTGGATTTAAGTTGCGGAGTGAGTAACATTTGTTAAGTTACTATAAGTCGTTAGCGGGAATGATAGCAACTTTTTCTCCTTGTATGTTAGTCGATATCGTCCACAATTTCCAACCGAGTACCGACCAACCGACCAGATCAGACTAGACCAACCGACCGTTTCTTGTAGTATACTGTAAGCACAAAGGCTGTTGTAGCTGTAGTAGTAGTAGTAGTAGTAAAAGCAGGAAGGGGATACTACTAGTGCGGGAGTGAATGTGAGGAAGAAAAAAGCAGAACTGAAAGAATCAGAGTTAGAGTGGTTCCTCGTGTGCAGGCCGAAAAGAGCCGAAACCGAAAGTCGCGGACGGGAACTTAAAGTCGGTCGGTTTTTCGGATCGATCGGTTCGACTGACTTCCGCTCTGTATTATCCACGTCCTCCCCGAAACAACCCATAGAATGGACTGTTCTCTTCTTCGTCTCCGTCTTCTTTCTCTTCAGTGGCGTTCCAACACAGGGAGCAGAGCATATACGTACAGTTACTTATCCATATGGATGACTATAGGAACAGTAGTAGGTCGTAAAGCATTACCAATATGAGAGTTAAGGCCAGCATTGGGAGGCGCCCTCCACCACTGCACTACTACCAACATTTCAACGCCCGGCTTCGCCTCCGCTCCGCGTACAAGCAAGACGGCGTCGTCATCGTTCTCGGGTCTTTCCACATTTGTGCTTAAGTTTAGCATGTAGGTCCGTTACATGTGGGAAATACTTGCTCTTGTGTTTATATTATACATATGCACATGAGATAATACATACATAGGTACTCTCCTGTGTTTCTCCTGGAATGCAATGCATTTCAGACTTTTCACTCAAGTAATATATAAAACATAGTGCTATGCACCGCTACCACTACTTTTACTTTAGGAGTGTGTGGAATTTCCAGTAGTAGTGTGTGTTCAGTATAGAGTAACATTTGTTAAAAGGAAAGGAAAGTATGGTATGTACGAGGCAGAACGTGTGCATCAAGAGGACTGAGTGAGCAGTATACGCATCGTCTTGGACTCGGTCGCACGACTACTTTAGGAGCAAAAGCAGAAGAACAACCATTAGAAAGGCGAATGGTTGTGTCGGAGTAAGTTCTGGGAGCGAGAGAGCGCCGATCACCACGAGTTTCCTCTCAGTTGTTCCAGGATGACTGACGTGAGTGAATCTGTCTCTCTAAATTTCTTCATCACACGTGTTTTAAGTGTCTATGAGTTGGGAGCCAACACTCCTTCCATTAATTATACATCTCTTGTCAGATCATCGTATAGGAATTCAGGATAGTTGCCCATCTATTCCTAATAATCACTTCCTTTATCATTGTTCATATCTCAAAAAATCTTAACTCAAAAAAAACCAGATCGTCATTCTGTCAACACTATAGTAGAGTATTATACTGTACTTATACTTGTGCATCCCTGGGAGAGTTTAACATTTATTTTGACAGCGAGTGAAAAAAAGTATTGGGAGAGGCATTGAAATACGAATCCAGAAGATGTGAAAGTAGTTGTTGATTTACTGAAGAGTAAGAAGAATTGTTCACAATAGTGTCGACAAAAATAATTATTATTACCGATGAAAAAAATCAACCTGAAAAAGTTTTCAAGATGCGGAACAAAGAAGTTGTAGTCGTAGTCTTTCTCCATTGTTGCAAAAAAAATATTAATAACATTAGGACGGAATCCGTTGAGGTGTTTAAAGAGAATTCTGTTCCACATCTAAAATTATCCAATAACTTACTACTTACCAGCTGAGCTATGCCTCGACGTGGTGGAGTCCCGTTATCGTTTTCCTTGTTTTTCCTCTATTACTCCCTTCTCACTGCAAATCTACTTTCCTTATTCCTATCCTCATCCTTTGCCTTTGTCTTAGAAGGTTCGGATTTATCCTACGCAAAGTTTCGAAAGTGGAAAGCCGGACTAAATTCTACATTGTTGCTGGAGTTCCACACCGGACAGCCGGATGGACTCTTGCTGTACACGGACGATGGGGGACATGACGACTTCTTTGAACTTAAACTTGTAGAAGGAGGACTACGGCTTAGATATAATTTAGGCGATGGCACTCAGATAATGACCGTGGGTCGACATCTCAATGATGGACTCTGGCATCGTGCTGAAATTCGAAGAAGTGCCAGTGAAACAAGCCTGACTGTAGATGGTTTTGTTACACAGTTTCGTATTTCCAAGGGTCGTGACCTGACCTTTGGCGCAATGTCCTCCAATTCACCAGTCTATGTAGGTGGAATCCCATCGTTGTACAATAATCGTCTCCATACTCTATCACTCCCGTCGGTTGCTTTTGAGCCTAGATTTCGTGGTGCAATCCGGAATTTAGTCTATGCCTCTGATGATTCGGAAGTACCCAAACCACAAGACATTGTTGAGTCTAAAGTAAGTCTTTAATTCCATCAGATTTAAATTTTGCTATTCTTATCAAATCCTATTAAATTAAGTTTGCTATAACAATATGACAGTATCTACGGGAAGCATAATATGTAGTTGACTCTGTATGTACAACATTCGATTTCAACAAAAAGTTGGAATACACTTCGTCCAACTTTTGCCTTAAGGATTTATTGTTTGCTTATAAGTCTGTGGCAAGTATTGTGGTACATGTGCTTGTAAGTAATCAATGTCTCGCAAAGTTTGATATCGTTATTCAATACCAGTTGGATGTGGAAGATGGCCAAGTATACTCAAACTCATATAATGCTCCTGGGTTGGTTTCTTCGCATAAAATCCAATCATTATTCATATTGGTTTCAGCTCTTCTTTCTCTACTCTGTAGGACACTAATAATACATGTAAACATTGCGCACATATTATATAGCTTGAAATGGGAATATACTTATATTATCTTCTTGGAGGTAAAAGCTTTTGAATTATTTTAGAAATTAAATTGCCTTCCGACCAGCTATAATTTACATATATGTATGTTAAGCGGGGAGGACTCAGGTACATTGCATTGATTGCGTACATTTTCATCACAGACATATGTAGGTTCGGCCCTATAATTATAGTAAATTATACATAGGTATACAAACTGTATTTGCTCGTCGCATTTATTATTTATTCACTCATATTTATATTGTTAAAGTATTAGTACCTCTATATCCGCTCGTTAAATTAAACCATGTAGTGTTCCAAAGTACTTGAGTCAACAGATCAGGGAAACTTGTCGTTTGTTGTTCGTTGCAGGAATTGGTTTTGCAAATTGGCGCCGCTTTATTTTAAGGAGGATAATGGAAATTATTTATAGCTAAAGGACAATCTTGTCATATGCTATTTATTTATGTGTAACTACTGTTATCCTTCCAACACACAAGCCAGAAGATTTGGCCTGCTTATAACTCAATAGCCACATCAAGACGATTATAGCTACTCGTTTTAATGTCAAACTGTCGCTTGATCTAATGTGACACGTGGGCATTAACCAAATTATGTATGGTAGCTTACATGCATGTATATCTAGACATATATATAGTTATACATGTATGTATGGTAGTATATATATGTAGGGTAATATAAAAAATATATATGTAGATATAACCATTTATAAGGTGTAGCATATGGTAACTAATGTAGGATGAATTTGAGGCTCCATATTTAAGACCTAAGCATATATATCTACTTAGGTCTATGAGCAGGCAATCAAACCATCATGTCTTGTTCCAAGTTGTATATGATTGGCACTTGCTTTGTTGACGACGATTCATTCCTGGAACACATATTTTGTTTGCTCTTGCATGAATTTAAGTAAAAATCATCATGGTCGTCGACGTTTCCTTTTTTCTTCTGGCTTCCGTCCCTGTAGTATAGTTATGATAGTTTTGCTTGCATTCCACTTCGTCAACATACTGGCGTGCTGTATTCCTCTACTCTGCATACTTGCTTTGTGAGCTTTGAATGCTTCGAACACTTATTATAACATTCTGCTGTCTTAGCATACAAAATGTCGCTGCATATTATCTGACTGCTAAAAGTGGATGCTATAGAAGAGGAGCCAGATGCTTGGAATAGTATTAATTACTCTTCGTCACTTTCCTGTCTTCATGTTCACATTTCTCCTTATCTCATCCTGGTTTTCAATCACAGCCCTGTCAACTTTTTCGCCTTCCTATAAATCACAGCAGAATCTAATATTGTTCAGTTGTTATCTTTCTCTCTGGTTCCTTTTTACAGTCCTACAAAAATTGTCATGTTTAAAAAAGTTTTGCACGTAAAGCAAAATGCATGTTATATCCAAGGGGGAGGGAATAATATGCTGAAAGCATCAGATGAAGTAAAAGGAAAAAAGGAAGACGACGAGAGGAAGAAAAGAAAAAAAGTTTTCACATTCTTTTTTCTATCCCTCGTATCTCTTTAGATAGTTTGTACTTTGATAAAAACGAGACACACACGTTCAAATTTATGCTTGCACAACACAAGTTATACGGTAGGAAGTAAATATATGTGTGTGGGTACAACCTTGTGCAGCTAGCCGTGCACTTTTGATTATGTATGTACAAGCTACACTTTACAAAACTAAACAAGTAAAACTACATAAAAAGTTGATAAAAACTTGGCTTGGAGTGTAAATGCATACCGTGAAAGTAAGTTTTGTGCATTGTAGAAGTGTATGAGGGGTAAAATAGTATTCTGGTAGATGTTCGTATTTTTTTTACAAATATGATATTTTCTGCTCTTACTAATACATGTTTTGACCCGCCCTGACGCACATTCTAACTTACATATGTATGGGAAGAAAAATGCAGTTTTGTGTATCAACAAGAAACTTGCACCTACTTGCCCACTTAAAAGCATGATGCGATCCAACTATGCGAGAATTTAAGGCTGGTACGGGTGGAGTTCAAAACTTTCAGTTTTCATGCTGCATATCTTTATACTGAAGCGTTGTATAAACATTGCAATATCTGTAGTTGGAACTCATTTATACAGGAGGGGAGAAAAAGGTATAAGTATAAAGAATGGTTGCAGGGAGGATATGAATCCAGAAACAAATATACGCAACGTCAGATTAGGTGCTATATTCCATTCTCTGAACACCATTGCATACCTTGCACTATCTTGAGAGTTACAAGTTGCAACAAACCATCAACTTTTAGATGCGATGTAAGGGTACAAAACTTTCATAGATCTTACTTTTATGCAACTACCAACTATAATATAAGCTTTGAGAAATTACCGTTGTACATAGGAAGTTATGTCATAATTCGGCCAAAGTTATTATCAGGAATCCCAAATATACAGATAGTTATAATATCAAAAGTTGTATATGCATGTACCGGTGTAACTGTGTGGAGTTTTCTCTTCTACACTAGTACTTCCTCTCATATACCCGTACTATTAAATCAGTAATAGTATAGTTTCCCTTGCTTCTGTTACTTACGTGAGCCTACGACAATACACAAAAAATAAGCAAAGATTTAAGAAGTGCGAGCCGTCTTTTATACCCTTCTCCCCATTTCCCTTTCTGTTTTCTCTTTTTGCTTATCAGTTATCTTTGAAACTGTCAGTATGGTTTAATGTAGTCAAGAAGTATAGGCCTGAGTCTGCTGTTTCATTCCCGGTTCATTTTTTTCGTTTCTGTATACTTTATACTTACACGCTATTTGGTCTGTTCAATAATCATCCGACAAGGCGAGATGCAATTTTGTTTATGTACAAACGGAGCGTATGTATGTATTACCAATTTAATAAAGTATGCAGTAGCGATTTTCCTTGCTTCCTCTTTCCAAGATTTTCTTCATCCTGCCAAGGACATTGCGTTCAAGATTAAATGAACTGCTCTTTTACTCCTTGTTGGCTGCTAACTGTTTTGATGAAACTCGTGGTATATTGTGTCCAAGGGATATGGATGCATATCTATAGAGATGTATTTATAGATTGTACGGACAGATGGAATTAGACTATGTATATGCATACGTATTTATTTATATGGAATAAGTGAAATCGTCACGAGTCACGCTATAATGAATTTTAAAACTTGAACTTTGTTCTTGTCTCAATGGGCGGCCTCTCCATTATTACCTTGTTATGTCGTCGTTGTTGGCCATTCATTATGCGTTCTGCGGAGAGGCTCTTCTCTAATAGTACTATTTTGTTTTTTAGTTCCGTTCCTCTTTCTCGGACTCTCATTCATTTCCACACTCTTTTCTCCCTAACTCCTCTCTCTCACTCTTGCGCTATTTTCAAGTAGTTTATCTTTGTACTTAAATTTGCTGGTAGGCTATACATCCAGACAAAAGTTAACATAAATTTCGTTTTTGATGATTAATTAGGGCTTGGTTTCGGGACCTGGAGAGGCGTGTGAGCGTCACGATCCTTGTCAGCATGGCGGCTTTTGTATTTCCACCGACTCGGGCCCTGTCTGTGACTGCAAACACATTGACTTCGAGGGAGCCTTCTGTGAACGAGGTAAGCCGGCCGTACGACTATAATTTCAAGTTTTGCCTTTATTTCCCTTCGTCATCCTTTCTGTGCATGCTATTCATCGAATACTCACACACAAGGAGACAAAATCTGCATATGTGTATATAAATCAAACAACTCCCGAGACGTCTGTATCTGAGTTTATCTCCGTATTTCATCAGTACTCTAAATTCTCATGTAATATTCGTTTTTCCCTGCATCTCTTATACTTATTAGTTATACAAACAACTCTTATTGCTTTAAAGATTGCATGTACACAGTACTAAAAGATAGACGCCATGTAAGGTTGGATACACATTGTGCTCCAATTTGTGTATTGGTAAATATACTTTGGTAAACACATAGATACGCAAAATAAATACAGATCGTAAATATACAGGTTATAAATATATATGTAGATATAAGGCATCGGAGTTCAGTGTTTAAAGGTTTAAATCCACCAGTATGCATGCTAAAGCCCATGGGTATAGCCGATCTAAAGTTTTCTACTTTAGTTCTTCTCCGACAAAGTGGTGGTTAAAGTGTAGACTTTGTGTATTCTTCCAGAATACAAAATGGAGAAAATGATGGTTGGGAAATCTATGCATAGTTTATTTTACCGTATACATATTATCGTGACCATGTAACTTATATCATAATAATTACTGATAGTTTAACCATCGCATGGAAGTCAACTCCATGAACTATATTAGAGGAGAAACATTTTTGAAAATAAATGTGGTGCCCACGAATATCAGAATGCTTTAATAAATGTGGAATTCGAATACTAAACTCTATAGGAATATGTGTACTCTTATAGTAAAGTTCTATAACAAAATGTGAATCCTAAGAAGAAAAGCCTACAACAAAATGGAAATCCTAATAGCACAAATCTATAACGAAATGTGAAATCCTAATAGCGGAATCCTATAATAAATTGCGAAACTTCTCATAAACGACGCCCAGCTTTGGGACTCGTGACGGGGCCACACAACCAGACTACTTACCATAACCAGTCAAGGAGCCAGGGTGATATATGTGTATAGAGGATTGCTTCAAATTTCTCAACTCTATGCTACTCCCTTTGACTAGCTTTTGCTGGTATATTTACTTTCACCAGGTCGTACCTTACAAGGACAACCACCGTAAATGCTTCTATGTATGTATGTTTATACGGACTATTCGGTCAAATCAGACAGGGAATTCATTATGTACTGAGTTCGGAATTCTCACACCCCTGTGTGTGTAACTTATTGCAGTTCCACCAAGTTATTACTACTACGAGAGTCAACTACTACAGCGTGTATGCACACCTAAGGTCTTGTCCCCGCATATTATTTGATCGTTCCTCAAGCTTTTCTCCTGTCAACCTGGCTTAAGCACTAATAACACATGAGTAAAGTTGGCGGAAACCATCCGGGTATCTGTAAGAGGGCTGGTGTATTGCTGGAAGGAGAGCGGAAAATAGAAAAGATGCCTATTCAATAGTGTGGAAAATGCTTGTCAGAAAATTGACTGTGCGGTTAAATACACACAAAAGCATTTGCAAAACATAAACCAAAGTTTTCCATATGGTCTATTTATCGCACTAAATCCCAGCCGCTCCTTTTGTTGCACACATGTTTTGGCGTTGATATATGTATGTGCTCCAAGATAGTTTATATCGATACCAAACAAACGTTCAACAATAATGCATATGGTAAGGAGGTTATAAATAGGTGTCAATGCAGTGCATATCGCGGTAATAATAAAAGTCAAGATAGTAAATAAAAATGGTGAGTAATAGCGAATGAATATTGTATGTATACTTCTAGCTCCATAATTTCATCCTTGAATGTAAAGAGTCTACACAAATATGTGTCATGTGCTGTGCGTATTTGTCTAAAGACAGAACTGTGTCAGAACTATTATATTTTGCTTTAGATTTAATTCGTTAACATTCATGTTTGACAAGTTTGCTATAATTTGTCATGACAGAGGAGGGAGGACAAGCAGGTATGCTTTTATTCCAGTTGAGAACCTAAATCCAACCATAGATAGAATTTTCTTTGAACGAATTCGTTCGCGATAGCTACCAGAAGAGTTACATATATAGCAAGTTCCTAATTTACTCTCTATTGTACCTCCAGGTCACCATGACAAGTTATAAAAGACGAAGGAATATTGGAAAATAGTTGTGAAATAGGAACAAGATGAATGATACTGTAACCGAACACGGTTTCTGGAAACGCTACTCTCTCTCTCTCTCTCTCTCTCTTTCTCCCTCGCTCTTGCCGTTCCTTCACATAAAGTTAGATATTGTCCCTTATATTTTCAAAGTTGACTGTAGAAATCGAACTGTCTTGTTGTGCCATCCACAACACTAACGAGTAGTTGTTTGGTAAACAGACAAGTACAAAGAAAATCCGTTAATTTACACACCCAAAGATAATTATTTGATTTGGCCAACCTTATTTTGATAGGAGGATAGCATACATTCATGTAGAAATGCCACCCACTTTATCCAATTGTCTTGCTAAAGGTATCCACGAAGCTTGGTAAATAACTAATGAGCTGACGACACCTAGGTTATAGGTACTGGAAGCTTGGCGTTTATATCGAACCTGTCTTTTTTAGGGTGCTGCATGTATCGAGCCGTGTGTATTTCCAAGGTAGCCGCCGTACTATATAACTGGATTACTTATCTACGGCTATTTTGCTCTTCCTATTTCTATACACAGTGGGCATTAGCGTCTTGCATATAATGGGTCATTACTAGTTGTGGTAATTGTCGATGTTCGTCAAGCCATAAGCCATCGACTCGATTCCTATCTTTCAGTCGGAAGCAAGTTCAACCTGAGGGAATAGCTACTCATGCTATCGCTATTGTCTGTTGTATTGCAATATAAGCAAGATGCGGAGGAGACCAGGGACAAGTTTAGAATTAGAATTGTTCGAGGGTTATGGGTTCGTGTATATATGTACAGTATTTAGTAAAGATAGGAGCAGTTTGGTCCGTACCGGTTCTGTCTCCAAGAGAACTCTGCCATGTAGGAGATATTGTCATTGTGTCCGTGTGTTGACAGTACGATGGAATTACGTTGTCCTCTGAGATCTATTATTGAAAGCTTCTATATAAGCTTTCCACACGTATCTTTATGACCGGGCTTGTGTGTCTCACAAATGTGAAATGTTTGTACGAATGGGGTTTCTTCAACAATAGTTATATCTTTTCCACTTCCATTAGGATCTGTATGCGTAGTTACGACCATGTAAGCAGCTATATTTACATGTATCTAAGCATGGGATCGTTTGAGTAGCGTTTCTTCTATGTATTTTCCGGACTGAGCCCCCTACATAAACACATTTTAGACTACTGATATTACTACTACTACATTTGACTTGAACACTACTCTTCCCTCCGGTTTATACCTCTACTTTGGTATTTATCCGTCATTCGCTCTCTGGAAATAGACCCTGTCCTGTACATTACAATTCTCATTTTGAATTCAGTCATTCAAGTATTAACTCACGTAGCTCGACTTTTACAAGATATTTTGTCAACCGCGCGCTGTTTATTCAGACCGTTGTAGCTCTGCATGCCAAAAATCCAGGAAAATAGAAGGGAGGAGACGGGAGGAGTGAATAGAAAAAAAATACAAAATGCGAGGATAAGACAGAATAGATAAAGGAGATTCTGTGTTTACGCTCTGTACACTCGAAGCAGATGTGTTTAGATACATACTTAGTACTTATGCATACATATAAACATGGCACACTTTTGAATACAACCGTCTTTCCTTATAATACGACTGACTTCAGATTTGATTTATATGCCGACTTTACTTCTCAATTTCTTTCGTGCTTACCGCCACACTCGACGAAAATTAAATTATGAAATTAGTGTCTTCTCACAGCTAAATTATTTGATATGTATGCCACAGTTATAACTACGTTGAGTATTTAAATTCAGGGAATATATGATAGGGCATATTTTATATTTTTAACGAGATTGGAACGAAACTAAGGGGAGGATATTCTGCTCTACCAGGGTGAGTAATCATTGTTGACAATCACTTGTCAAAAAGTTTATTATCATTTCTTCACATAGTTTACGATACCCTGACAGTGCAAGGCCGAAATCCAAATTCATTAACGCTCTGTATATGTGCAACTTGACAGCTGACTTCCTTTTCAAGTTTAAATATACGTACTTTGTACTTTAAAGAGGATTAGTGTACTTGGCAGGAAGTATTTTTTATCAGGCTTAGTTAGACAAAGTCATCCAACGTGATGTATTGTTTTGCAAGCAGTTAGCTGCTGAAAAAGAGATCGAATATTATTTGTGGTGTAATTCAGCAGACGTTGTATTTTTTTCCTTTTGCTTGTATACAAGTTGAAAAAAAGAGCTTTGTATTGGTTTTGAGCAGTCTGGTTTGGTTTGTCTTGGCAGTTTTGGAAGTTTCGTCACGAATTGAATGCTACTGCTTTAAATATGTTTTAATCGTCTCGGCTCTCACTTGACATCAAATTGATGTCAGGAAAAGAAACCTTTAATAGCGATGAAGCAGAAGTTGTGTGCAAATTCTTCGACCCGTAAACTGAGTCAATGTAAGTTCTAACAAGTACGGTATTGGCTCCGCTCTATTGGGTTAAGATAACGGGAGTTAGTGAAATGGCAAGGCATAATAATAATAGTAATAATAATAAGCGACCATAAGAGTGGAAGGGTATGGAAGGTAAAAGTTGTTAAGGGTTGTGTATCTATTTGCAGAAAGCACCAGTATTATATCGAGAGGTTATTTCCCTGCTCTCTTTTTATAGTTACAAGGTGAAAAGCACAGTGTGTAAGGTACTTTTGGACGTATTTACTTTTACTTAAACGCATCTTTATTGCTGGTGCCAAGCGTGGACCATTTTCCTCTAATGGGAAATTTGCTTCAACTTCGGGACTATACGCTCAAATCTATTGTACCTCCTCGATGATTATGGCTTGGGAGGGAGTGTGTACATATTTTTTCGCAATATTTATGCCCTCTCTCCAGTATGTCGTAATTGCCTATACAGTATTCATGTGCGAGATTATTACCCAGCAGTGTAAAACACTGTTCCTGTAGAAGGTTTTAAATTGTTCGATGTGTACAAGCGTAGGTATAGAGCTCTCCTACGGATACATATACTTTCACTTGAAAGCCCTTGCTGTTGTTAATGTGTTTTTGCTGAAGGGTAATATTACTTCTACATAGGAAACTTCGGTAAGAAAATAATGACAGCATATATAACATAGGTCACTCTGCTCTTAACCACTGTATATAAGTATTTATACTTGTCGGTATTCTATACTGTCCTAGGAAGGAAAAGTAAGAGGGAGGGGTATCATGTATCATCTTAAATTAATTTACAGGGGTGATTATACTTTCATTTATGAGGTTCATTTAAGCCAGAGAACGCTAAAGAATATCTTTCTATGGAAGAAAGATCTATGTATGCAAAGCTACTTTTGTCATAAGTACTTATAGTTCAACTGTTTAGATAGTAGATATGAATATATACGTATACTCGATTATAGATCACAGCTCTGCTGTTGTGCCATATAACATTGTTCCTGGCCGAAAAATCCCATTTTGTATCCAGCTTTTATAAATTTCCTTGCGTGAACATAGAAGTAAAGCTTCATAAATAGAGTGAGCTAGGAGCAAAATTTACGTGAGCTGAGCACAAATTAGATTAATTCATTCATGCTTCAATCTAGAATATGTATATTACTTTAATATGTATATTTGTCGAAACCTCACAGCATATCTGCTGAAAGGTTGTGTTTACGCCTAGTATCATGAGTGTCTGACATCTCTTTTGTTAGATGCTTCCGCTACTTTTTTTTAGTCTCCATCTACAAGAGAACCCAATTTTCTATTGCTTTTAGAATGGAAGATATTCGATTGGAGAAAGATTCCTTGCTCCTTGTACTCTTTAGAGGTCTGATGTTTTATTTGCATTAACGAATTGATACGCTTTCAAACTATATACTACATAACCACTACACGTCTTTGTCTGTAGAATATTCCATTTTACACTATTGTAGTTAAGTGAAACCTTTGGTAAAACGCCTCAAAGGTTTCCTTATGTAGTCTTCCGAACATGAAAATAAAATATGTAGTTTTGTTGTTGCAGGCATCATTGATTAAAAGAGGAAAGAGCTACCAAGTAAATATGTAGATACAGCAACATGGACAATTTAGTTGTTATTATTGTATGCTACTATATTTCATTGAAGAAGCAAAATTAAATTATGTACTGAATACGTTTTAGCAATTTTAATAGAATTTGTCCAACCGTATGCATGTTTATTAAATTACAGAGCCTCAAAAGAAGGAAATGAAGTCTTTAATTAAATACTCCCAGGATGTAGCAAAATAATGCAATATTTTCAAGTGGTTCTAAAAACATATTTTCTCATAATTTGTCTCACTACCAACAGACCGAGTCGGTTTGGAATTGTTTCATAAAATAAATGATTGGGGTAAAGTGATTACAAGGGTAGTAAAACATTGCCAACTAAGCGTTTGGCGTAGAGTGAAGAGTTCCTCTTGCTTCAGTTACCATTGTTCGTAAAAAGCACTGTCATACATGAGAACTAGTCAACTCTCGAGTGTCATGAACCTACTCATATGTATGTTTTCAGTCTTGTAATCAACTTCCACTTCACTAACTTAGTCGATTCTTCGAAAATGAAGTATGTTATGTAAGTATACTTGCAATGCGCTCTGTCCTGAGTCCCACAAATTAATCCTTATATTGCATTCCAGTTTGATTATTCTACCCACATTCAACGCTTGATTCGATGGAGTTCCGAGTGGAAGGGATAGTGAAAGCTACGGGACCATCATTTGTATGAATATCTTTTATGGCTTAACAGTAATTGTAAAGCAAAGTGAGAGCGAACCAAAGACAAAGGCCCACAGTAGAGAAGTTGCGCAAGGGCTTGAGTTATGTGAAGAATAATGTATATTACATACAAGAAGTACATGTCTGTACTTGTACAAGTATCTACATGAGTTCCCTGTTGAAATAGTTGAGGCTAAAAGGGCTGATGGTAGCGTGGTTCAAAGTTTAGTTTGACAATTTAAGGATTGCGGAATTTTAATAGCAAGCTGTCACCTTGTTGCCCCGACCTCCTTTTATACATTTGGCCGTTGCTGAGTGCATACTTTTCCCCACAATTTGCCTCCTTCGCGGGTAAGATAATAATGAGAAGTTTGGATAAGGTGGGTTTATCCTACATATTATGTCACTCGTTCTTAGTTACACTATTTAAATCTTGTTGATTGTAACACAGTTGTACACGCTTTTCATACATTTATATTCATTGGATGTGTAACAAAAATGCATTTCCGACTCGTTAGAATCCTAGCAGATAATACTCTTTACAACGTACCGCGAACTCACGACAAACAATCAAAGAAATGCATGACTTCACAAATTGAGACTATCGTAGTCAAGCACATTTGTTATTCGTGACATTGGTTATTTTTATGAAATCTTTCAGCCTACGATTTGAGTTTGAATATGTAATGTACCTATGCTGGTTTTAAAGTTGGAATTGCATTTTATTACTGGTAATGGTTGAGAGTTGCTTCACATTTGTATTCATTACATGTTCGGCTCGATGTTTCCATCAAAGAGGTAGTCTTGTGCATGATTTGGAAGTGGCACGTATGATCTCGTATACTCGTCTGCTTGTACGCGAATTTGACGCTAAAGTCGATTATGAAAATGATTTTATCAGAAGAGGTTGCACATACAATAGAAGTAAAACTGCCTTTGTCTTTTATGTATGCATATATTTGTGCATGAGTGGAGTAGAAAAGTAAGCAAAGGATGATTAGACCTACTTTCCCCATCTTTCGTCTGTCTTCCACCGCTATACTGTGGCAAATATTCATTTGTTTAAGTTTTCATCTAAGTTTGGATTTCCGCTGCAGTCGATCGTAGTTTTCGTTATCATTCTTCTGGGGGCTTCATCTCTGGTTTCATATATTTTACTTATAGTTACCCATAGATTATTATTTTAATACATTTCTCTCCACAGGCCATACTGTGATGTAATGGTAAATTCCCAAACCTGACTTCAAACATGAGCATCCATACATTTAAATATTTTTGGTTGAGTCATCCTTTTTATTCTTGACTGTTTGCGGTACCATCAACTCTATCTGTACACATCCGGTAGGTACATGACTACATTCATATGCATATGATCTTTATCAGGCATTCGACCATATATACATACCTACACACTTAAATAAACTTTTGTACAAATTACCCCTACACTACAACTGCTTTCCCAGCTCCCCTAGTTTCAGTTCTTATGACTATCTCACTTATGATCGTGCTTTCTCCTTCATAGACTAGAAGAGCGATAAGTAAATGGAAAAAGTAGAAATCTAGAGAAACAAAATTTCAACTCGAGCGGTACCTCAATGCTACTGGAAATTCTACCTAATAGGATTGAAAAGTGTTCTTTTCCATTGGGAAGCAACGTTTGCATCTAGATGTCTTTCAAGCTTACATATATAGATATTTCAGTGGTGTTGACTCCGTTGTGTTGGTTTGTTACTTCTCTGACTTTGTTGTACTTCAGTAGTTTGAATGGAGTCTTGATATTACATTCTACAGAATGTACGTATAGGCATCCGAACCTCGAATAATATTGACAATAGGGCTTTGAATAATTCTGGAATCTGTAGTAACTGAAACCCCCTCAGAGGATGAGTTTTTGCAGTACACACCGTTATATCGTATATGGACACACGAGGAAGTCAATATCGAAGAGTCGATGCGACAAGTGCTTCTCCATTACACTCTTTTCTCATTTACAAGTAGTATTGTGCTAGAATTTATGCATGAAAATGTATTGAGGTTACCAGCATTCAGTTGCTTTTAACGAATGTACACACACGGTTACATACATATTTACTTTTAATCCAATGGCTTGTTTGCCCCCAAGTTGACGAGTCTTTCATTTTAATGCATACTTGGACATGCAAGGAAGTACGAATTTAGAATGCAGAATATGCATTGGAAATATTTTATCAAGAAAATATAAGTATGGATTTCACAAGAGTTTCTATAGATGTAATACCTTATGGTAAGGAAGTGTATGTATATTGAGGAAATGCTATTACTTGAGTGTAAAATGCTTTTCGTCTTTCTCTCTTTCTCTTTTTTTCCCACCAGCAGACACGTTCATGTACCATTGGCGTAGCAAACATTTTTCAAACTTTATCGACATTTTTATTATAACGGAAGAGCGAGTGAGAGAGAAGAAAAGGTATTTTTTCTGGTTGAAGAGAGACACCAAAAAAGAGAAAGAAGTATCTAATGGCACAAGTAGTTCCTCAATATATAAGTATTCGTAATGCATCCCATTGTATTCTTTTGTGGTATAAGTCTTCGGGCATAAGACAGCTGTGTATACCCATGTGATATCTACATGATTATGTGGATAGGAGAGAGTGGATTCGATTACTTAGACGCGCTGCTGTTTCCGTCTCTTTCGGTTACCCCCTGCATGAATTGGCTGTCACAACCCGAAGAAAGCAATGTGTCTTTTGGTTTTTATCTTCAAACTTGTTAAATATGTAAGAATGTGGTATGTGTGAAAGACGGAGTGAGATGGTAACGGTTACTAGCCATGTACGCATACACAAATAAAGCAGGAGATTATATACTTTTGAAAGGAAGCTTGTAAATTCTTAGCTAGGCGACATAAACGGTGTTGTGTTTCATAAAAACAAAATTGTGAGTGCTATAAACATGGAGTTCAAAAAGAAGAGATCATGGGAAGTGAGAGACAGAGAAGGAGATGTTCTGATCGAATATTACAAAAGTATAATTAAAGCATAATTTGGTGAAATCACTTTGGAAAATGACCCTCATTTTACACAATTGGCTATTAAACCAACGATAAACGGGGCAGATAAGGCTTCAAGTCTGTAATCGACTTTCATTTGCATTCAGAATCGGTGCAGGTAGTCGTTCTCAAGGACCCGTATTAACCTAACTAGTGTACAAAATACATATATGTACAACTAAGTATTATTATTAGCTCATACAACTTCCAGTGCTTACTCACATTGCGTGTACATTCAAAGTGTGTGCCATTTGATAGTGAATTACTCTTGTACTTGGCTTGCTGGAAGTCATGTTACTAGATGCTTCTTATTTGACTCATGCCTTTACTAACTGCTGCTTAGTAGGCATGATGCTTTTCTAACTAGTCTAGGTTATACTACACTGCAGGTGCTTTACTACAACAGTAGGTACGGTCGTTTCTACATTCTTTCACCATCCACCCATTCTTGTCCTACCAAGGTAATAATGGCATGCACAAGTCTTTCTTCTACACTCCTGCGAGCAATACAAAGGCTCGGGTTTACGACTTGCAATTTTGCAATATTGCCTCGCACAAGTGCATGAGGATTTTTCATGAACTAAGTCCGACCGCGAAAGCATGTTTATGTTGGAAGTAGTAGTTGTAAGCTAATAAGTACGTCAACGTTCCAGGTATAATAATAAGTTAGGAGGATACAATGAGGTCTAAGCTGATGGTACGTATAGGTACGGAAACACCTAGAGCGTGTCTTCTATAACGTGGTTTTGCAGTACACAACGTGCTAAGAATGAGTACGCAGTATATGTTACATACTATCTGACTATTCATATACCTACATATGGCTACTTGACATAGTAGTTATGTATATTAATATCTTGCTTATACACGTACACCAAGAATATACAGATCGTATATGCAGTATGCATATTAATAGCATATTATATTACTACAATGCATATAAATTGAAGTATGACTTACAGTTCGTATCACAACTTGACATTACAACTTTCACTCTACATATCCATAACTCATTCACTCACTCAGTCAAAAAGGGTTGATGGAATATGAGAGAGAAGTGGTACCTTCTGCACTGCTACAATATCCTTACAGATATATTCCCGAAATACAGTGCAGCCTTGTGTGTCTCGGTTTCTCCATAGCCAATACTACTTTAGTTACTCAACTTCTTTTTTTCGTCTCATATGTATTTATAGTTAAGTATATATTATATAAAACGAAGTGAAGAAGGGGGAAAGTGGCGCAATCGAAAATCGAATGGAAAAGTCTGCATAGGGGCAAGTTTATGGATGCGCTTGGAATTTATAATCGTGACGCTATTTGTTAATCAAAGATTCTTTACTGCTAGCCTGTTATATTTTTATCGGCCTGAATGTGCCACGATGGCAGGGTTCTAGCGTGGTCGAGTCTATGGGAACATTTATAAAACGGAATAGGGTCGTCCTCTCGTCGTCGTCTCAATCATTTCGTTCTAATCTTCTTATTTCTGTCGACACAATAATGCTCTGCTGCCTCACCAAAGAAAGCCTTTTCATATGATGCAGTAAAGCTTCATTACAGTGCGCCACGAGCATACAATCTCCAATCGAGATTTTCATTGGGAATAATGAGGTTTTTTTTCTATTTAATTCTTTCTCTTGAAATTATCCTACTCTGCTGTCTACACTTATTTACTTTTGGATACTTTTGTCTAAGTAGGCATCTGACGGGTTGTATATTCATTTGGTTACAGTAAGTACTCTTAAGTCTATGGTAAGTATAAGAAGCTGCTTTTACTGAATTTAGGTATTTCTTTTTGACGTAAAGTTAAGTAGGACCCAAGTATATGTAAGGAGAATTTGGTTTCGATTTTCTCCTCGTTACCAACCTTCTGGTGTAGTGTGACCTCATCAGCGATTTCAATTTTCTGATAGGACAACGAACCATTCCAACTCCTACAGTTCCCAATCTCTCTGAAACATAATTTCCAGTTGAGTCCGCACTATCTTTAGTTAAGCATAATACAGAACTGGAAAGATCAATACGCACAAGGCAAATTGAGTACTGCTGTTAGATGACGGATCAGCGTAGACCTTTACATATATATACTTAAGTGTTAGCTTCAAGCTTATTCACTTGAAGTGGCATTAGCAATAGGTTTGCGATTATAAGTCAGAAATCAGAACAGACCTTTTAACTGCACTGTTCTAGGTATACATACGTACACACATAAGCTCACTGCCATTTCAAGGATTACTTATGTCTACATGGCATATATCACTATAGAAATTCTTCGCAGATTTGCAGAGGTAACTTTGTACGTAAGAACCTTTGAACATAATTTTATGGCCAAACTACATATAATAATTCGGGAATGTAATTAAGCTATAGAAATGTAAAGTGTGCATACCTATTCATGTAACTAGTTTAATATATGTAACCATGTACGTACTAAACTCAGACATGAAAGTACGTGACTCAAATGTAACATAATATAATCGAAGGATGCATTTAGATTCATCATTCAACAACTTATTAAGTGCACAGATATACCGTATATGTACATGGGCATTCATTCATGTAACCATTTTAGAAGTGTATGCAAAGATATGACCTAGCTTGGTGCTTGTTGATGGGTTGGTTGCAGCTGCTAATGATTTAATCTATAGTAGTTTTACTATTTAACTCCTCTACTCTCTTATCGTTTTACTCTGTTCTCTCCAGCTCACCGTATAATACTTCCAGGGGCTTTGTGACGTAAATCAACTTTATAAGGAAAGGATTCATTTACATTATAATTATTACTGCTAACCATATTAGATTGCCCCAAGCTAATAGAGTTACATCCATGCAACGTTGGATTTGGCTGTTCGCTTTTAAAGATTTTTTCTTTACTAGGTACACTCAATAGTAAACTGTATATTCACTACATGTATCTGTGCATTTCATACATCAAATGTGAATATACATATACCGTTATTTAATAATTGAATCTTATACTATATTTGTGTATATACTATATTTATAATTCGTTTCTTAAAGTTCAATATGAGAAACAAAAACTGTTTTCCCTGGTGAAGCCAGAACCCATTACTCTAAAGTTTCTCAAATGCTTTTTGTGTATTAAGCATGCATTAGCGCACCGTTTGCATAGAGTAATTTCATCTCAGCAGGTTTACTTTATACTCTCAACAGCACCCGTTTATTCACTTAATTGAAATTTTTGCTAAACCTCAAAAGTAAATGTACCTCTCCGTGTGCACACAGAAATAATAGAGGAAAGTCGGAGGGAAAATTCACCTTTGGTTTTAACAATCTATTATTTTAATGTAATGAATTTGGCTCTTTTAGAGCTCCGAGTTTATTTAAGTACTTTAAGTATTGCGTTTTCAACCTGCTAAATAAACTTATTACTTAGAGATTCACCCTTGCGTTAACACCAGTAATCACTATCCTATACCAGGTTGAAATTATATTCTATTTCGTGTTTTGTTTGTAGTTTAAACTTAATTGTAGATGAAATTTACTGTAGGTACCTATTTAATGTTTACTTAGTGTTTGCAGAAATACCAGAAAGCAAAATCTGTAATTAAGCGCATAATCGCAAACTGTGGATCTATATCTATTACATGTATGTACACCCAATGATGTTTAATTTAATACCTTTTATTAATTTTTGATGCGGAAAAACTTTCACCAAGACTCAAGTCTGTATTGGCGTTTTTATGGATAGTAGTTTCACTTGCTAGGAGAAATTCCTTCTTCTCAATCTACTTTTTCTCTGCAGCTTGACAGACGACTTTTTTGCTTCAATAGGAATTTAGAATTGCAGACTTTTTTAAAACTTTATTACGTTGTACTCTTGCACTACTCCTAAAGATACTTTAGTGTATCCTATATTACTTGATGTACTACTATGACTATATGTAATATGTATAGAAGGAAGTTCTGAGTTCCTGTTTTTATAAAGAGTTATATTGGATTTGTGAAATGTCTGTTAGTTTTTCCCTCTCAGTACTTTTCTCTGTCTAACTTGATCCCTGTACTCCCTTAGCAGAACCTCATTCCAGACTTTTTTCTCGGGATTTTTATGTGACTTTTGCTGACTTGTCGACAGAATTTCATCTATACTGTCTCTCGTTTTAAGAGCGTATAGTTTATTGAAAGTGCTACTAGTTTTAAGGATATATATTTTTTCTTTTCCTGTAGTTTCTGAGAATGAGAAAGACTGGAGTAGGAGCAGAGGACAAAAAGGCACGAGTATGCTCTTCATTTTATTCTCTCAGATGTGTCGGCAACAGGAAAATGTCGAATGGTGGTTAGAGACTAGGAGCTCTTTTAAGATACTTCCATAAACTGGATTTTAATTGAAACGAAAGGCTAAATTTTATGGTTTGCATTGTTAACGCTGGGTTTGGAGAGCTGATGTAACATTAATAGTGACGTTTAGCAATCTCCTTCTACTACCCAGCCATACTCAACGACGGTGGAACACACAAATCCAATGAGGAGGCATTTTCTGTCAGTGGAACGTGTTTATGTAAAAAGGGACTGTATGGTGATATATGCGTAGTGCATAATGGAAGCGAAAGAGGTAGCTGTGTACATATTTTTGGAGTCTCCAGTCTCTCAATAAAAAGAATTGCCATAACTTAAGCTTTGACTTTTACTTTGAGAGAAGCAGAGTTAACAGAGGTTGAATTTCTGAAGGTTTCTACTATGTACAAGTTTATAGTAGAAATACCAGAGTTGTTTCCTAGGGTTTAGTACACTAAAACGGTATGTACTAGAAGCAAAATTATAAGATTCTTCAAACACATAGTACTTTGACTTCGTTATGTGAGGAAATAGAAGTCTCAGAGGTTATTGAAAAATTCCTTAGTGAGTCGTTTCATGTGCTCAGACCTTGAGCTGAGCTCATAAATAAATGAGAAGATTTTTACATATTATGATGTGACGTGCGGTGTGTGTATGTCGGTGTGTGTAGTCTGGGAGGGACAATCGAGTTTAATTCACTGGGGAATTGTGACGAGGTTGTTCTATAGTTACGCTGTACTTTTTCCTTCATTCTCTCTCATGCACTTTCTGTTTTAACATAATATGGAAATTCTCGGGATGATTTCTACGGCAGTCGGGTTGGCAGACTTGTACTTCTGCATTCTGCATGATGCGTAAGCTCACAGAAATGGATATGCAACAGACATTAGCGCTGCTGGTAATCACAGTGTTCGTCAGACTGAAGTTCGTATAAGTATATGGTTTGTATAAGTACATTATGCACAGCTTAAATAAGTACCCAGTAGCAATATTGCACGACTTGCATTAAAGCTTTTATAAGCAGGATGTTAATATGTACAATAATAATAAGCAGAGTACACATGCAGTGTCATAAGAAAAAATGCGTGCTCTCCAAGTATAAATGTATGTTATATTCAAGTAAAGTGTTTACTTAGACCGTAGAAGTCACAGCAAGCATGTTGTCCAACCGAGCAGGAGATACGCAAGCTAGTTACTCCTGTAGGGATGCTTACATGAATAGACATACGAACAGAGAGAGAGACGGCAGAATCGTAGAGAGAATGGGAAGGAGGGAGTATATGAGATCTTGATTTAATTTGTGCTGGTAGAATGCCTCTTTTCAAGCTCTCCTCTCCTTCTGTGCTCCAGCTCGTTTATTTATCATGTCGTTGGAACTACTGGAGCTGGATAGGGAATTTCAAGCTACCAGTTAATTGATGATGATTTATAAGGACAGCTTATGACATGAGCTCGATGAGAAATCAAAATAAATCCCACTAGAGGAGAAAGGCATTGAAGTGATGAAGGTGTAGAAAGGGAATAGAAAAATTTATAGTCAAAACCATATTTATTTTCCTAGCAGTCTGTCGTGATCAGCTTAGCCAATGGGAGGATTCTGAAATCATCTCCAGTTACTAATACATGCGTCAGAAGAACACTTCAAGTACAATTCTTTCGATTCTTTGTAATATGGATATAGCTTTCCACCAATTCAGGATTTCTTTTTTACTTATTTTTCCATTACCATCTTCGGATTTGGCAACATCAAATTTGTTTTGTACGTATTTTCCCTACTGTGCATACATAAACATTTATGTACGTGCGCTATTGTGTTTGTTCAAAGTGTGGTGAAATAGGTGTTTCTCATACAAGTCTCTACATTTGTAAATACCTAAACCATATTCTTGCAACCAAAAAGAAAGCTTGTAATAGTATCCATTCGATTTTTTAGCTTCTATAATGATTCTCTTTTTCGCAAAGTGCAGTTACTTGCGATAGCTTGCCATTAACATTATTCCTCCGCGTGTAGATGGTCAGTCATACATCCCTATAGATGCTTTTTTGGACCATTGCCTGAAATCTTAAACCTTCGATCTCGTTATCCTTAAGTGTGTGGTATCGAACGAGTTGTTTTATGTGTATATGTCAAAATGTAACAAAAGCACTTCGGCTAGCACAATTTGGCCTTTTGTGAATCGTTAGTCTTGGTGTATGTGTTGGCACATGTATCATTATTTGCTTCACGAGCGTCACGATGTATCACAATAGGTATTGGTACCTACATATAGGTGTCCTTTTGGGTCAGAACAATACACGTTGTTTGCACTTCAAACATTTTACACAAAAGTATGTAGGTCAACTAATATAAATTATAAGTACATATATCTGTGAGTAAACAAGCAGACAGGAATCAAACATTTGTTTTACCTTCCTTTCACAAGCCATACGTTATTACTTAAAGTCGGAAAATTGGAAGAAAGGTTAAAAATGTCGAAGTTGCTATAACACCTGGGAAGTAACGTCCGTGTTTGTTAAGTGGAAAGGAACGAAAAGCCTGTGGCTCTTGTAAGACATACAAAAAAGAGGGAAAGATATAAAAAACGAGGCAGTTTTTCAGAACAAACGAAACTGCTCGGTAATATTGCTTAGTTAGAGTTAGATGATGGTTCTTAGAGCGCAAGAGAAGAAGGTAAATGTGTCTGGAGTAGGTTCCGAGAAAGAGAAAAATGATGGTATGAAAGATCGAAAAAAACCTTTCTCTCCTCATCAACGTTGACTCCTGAGGCATGGAAACAGTTAAAGGTAACAAAAGGGAATTGGAGAGTCGTGGGAATCGAACGACAGGATTTTGATTACTGCGTATACTTATACCATTCGTCTCGAATAAGACCGGTGAAGAATTTGATGGACCAATACGACAAAAAAGAGAGTCTGACATAAGGATATGAGGAGTGGGAGTTAAACGTGAATCAAGTCAACCCGGTGGGGTAAGGAAATAAGTGGATGAAGAAGAAGCAAAGGAAAGTGGTGAAAGTCTGTTGTTATGAAAGGCAGGTCAGAGACAAGGGAAGAGAGTCGTAGTGAAGTAACAGCATCGTTGATTTTCACAACTATGTGCTTCTGACTGACGACGAGTGAGAACTGGTATATATGAGGAAGTCAAACATGGAGAGGGATGAGTCAAGAGAGGATAGTAGGGAGGAAGACGAAAGTCTGAGATACATGGAAAAGAGAATAAAGCAGAACATATCGAATTGTTAAGACAGGGAATGTTATGTGTAAGTTGCCGTGGAGGAACGCGACGACGACTAATCTTGAGGCTCATCCGGATCGCATGTGCATTCCTTAAGGAAAAATTATTGATCCGGTATCTGCCAGACTGGGAGTGATTGATAAGCAAAAAGGGCTCAGAGCCAACTAAACATTGAATTCTTCCTTGGCCAGTTTCTCCTTCATTTCGCTCAGCTTTTGAGGATGAGAAGTCCTAAGAGCGAAAACCTAGCGAACTCGAAATGTTATTCTGTTCCAAATTTTATCCCATTCCTTCTCGTGGCGTTTTACCTACATTGTATATTGCCTTAGTACGCCAGGATATTACTTTCTCTACATATCAGTTCCTTATTATTACACAGCGTGCTCTCAAAAAAGCATTCGCATATGTAGTAGCGTTCATTTGATAAATCATTCGTGCTATTTCTTCCTCCAGCATTCGTACATCGCCACCTTATCCTTCTGGCTGTCTGACTTAAAAGTATGCCTCGACAAGAATTTCCTGATTCTTTGAGCTGTCTGTAATATGTAAGGTAAACTACACTACAATCGTATACTTACATAGACCATTTTTGTCATGATCCTACCGTTGGTAGATACAAGTAGATATGTTCACACGTAGCTTTAGTTACTATAATGCTACTACTGTTTGTATATACTTATTTACAATAAGATAAGATTTAGACGCTGGCATTCTTCTTTTTATGGAAGCGGAAACCCATCGAAATGGGACAGGTGCTAGATGGACAGATGAAATGGATGGTTCCTGCTGCTTTACACTGATCTTATGATCGATAATCCTTACACCGAATGCTACACAGTCATCCAAAAGTAATCCTAAAAGATTTTAAAGTCTAGCATTTACTTGAAACTCCTCCCCCACTTTTGATATCGATCGGGAAGACCGTCTCTCTCTCTCTCGTTCTCTCTTTTTGGTGTAACTGTGTTTCTATACCATGTGAAACGGTATTTCCTGGTTAGAAATGTGGATCCTACAATGCACTACCGTTTTCCCTAGACTAAATGCAACCCTTTTGTAAGGTTTGGATAGTATTCTGGAGTTACTGATGCTCCGCCACTATGTATGCAAGGTTATCAAGACCCATAACTATAGATATAAAAGTTTGTGTATGAAATTACTATTATTTATTTATGTACTATATAGGTTCCTACGATTCCATCGGCGTACTTACCTACAGTTTTTCCACTGATTGTAGTCTTCTCACGAGAAAACTCAACCTAAGATTAGGGTATATCCGTTGAGAGAATGTAGCCTTTTTCCATGACTTTTCTACTACGGCAGCATTAGAACAGCCAGCCTTTTTACGGCTCAGCTAGTCTATCTGTATTTTGCGAATTACTTGCAAGATTCTCATATCCTCTGTCTCTCGCTCTCTTATTCAAGTAACTCTGTTGACTCGGCTTTTCTTACAGAAAATGTCTTTTGCAGGCAGAAAGTGTTTGTATGCAGCGGAGACAGATATTATGTATCTGGGTCTCATCCAAAGAACATTACTTTTTGTTGTGTTGACTCCTATAGTCTTAAAGACTAAGAGAGTGCATAACTATATTAAGTGTGTATGCATAGTTGGCTTTTTTCATATGCATTGCAAAATATGCATTTATGTATCTATGTTTGTGTCAGAGAAGTTGGTGGTGATGCTATGGATAAATGCAGAAGTTGAATCTTGTAGCATATATATGTATGTAGATACTAACTACATGTATCCATGCACCTGATAATACGGAACTTGCTGTCTGTTCAAGTACGGAAGCTTCGTCGGGTCGGGCATTATTTTCGTTTATGTATAGATATACGTGTATGTGTAATTATTCCGACCATGAGGACTGCGCTTATGTAATTATATGTCACGGAATGCTATGTATAGAGTTGTTATAAGATTTTAGGATGAAACATTCTTGGAACTTGGATATGCACACTAGATTGTTTAGAATTTTCAAGCGTATAAGCATGTAGAATTGTATGATACCATTTAATTTTATACTTTCCAGGAAGGATGCTACTTCTTGAAGTGTTCACGAGTCTTGGAATATACTAGTATATATAGTACTGCCAATTTAATGAAGTTGTATGGAAGACGGTCTAGAGACTCTATTGTATTTCTCGTTGTGTGTGCAGTGCTTGCTCGTGTCTTTGCCAATGTTGGTTTCTTCATCGTTTCAACTGCTGCGGATTCCCTCATTGTGACTTTGTTACTGCTGGTGGCTCCGTGCATTTGTTATTTCCTCCACCGTGTATTTGCTCTACTGCTGCTTTGAACACTATGGTTTTACTGGTGCTTGTTTCTTTCTCAATGTTTTACTAACGCCGGTTTCTTAGTATCTTTGCTATAGTTAGTTCCTTCACAGTGTTTTTGCCATTGCTGGTTTCTTCATCGTCTGTTCCGTACTGCTGGCTCCTTCATCTCAAGAATGCACACATTGTACAAATAACTATATATTCTACACTACTTCGTGTATTTGGGATTGAGAAACCGATGTGATGTTGGTTGCTCCCAGATTGAGCACATTGCACACATAAGTTTCTCCTATTTGGCTTATTTTTTATCTTCATACACTACAGTGTGTATAATATCCAGAACAGTCGAGCTAAATGTAGACATCCAGGCTTGTATACGAAACTGTATCCATTATTTATAAAAGTAAGCGCGAGGCTCTTGAAACTGCTGGAGGAAAACAAGTGTGGCTGATGTACACAAATATGGTGACTTATATATTACATTGTGTACTTGTACACGAGATACACCGGAAAAGTCTTTAAGTATTGTAGTCAGATGTAGGCATCATATTTAAAACCATGGGCGGTATTTATACGTCCACTATTACACTAAAACAACGGAGCATTAAGTTACATTATATCACACCAAGATTCCTCTGGGTTACAATTTTCTTTTACGTACACTATTCGAGGAAACATTTGTGTATGCATAGATATGCCATGCCCATGCCTTATTGGCTTCGTTTAAACATGTGTAGTTACAGATTTTACATGATGTGGCTATTGCTACAAATGCGTATCTTTGTTCGTTACATTTAAAGTCTGTGTTTGCTTTCTTGTCATAACTTCCATGTATGTATGTATAGAGCTTCTGGCATCAAATTATAATGTATGTTATGTATCTTCATGCAACTTAAGGCCATACCAGGCAAGCACGCATCTACCTCTGCATACATTATAATATCTATATATCTATAAGTATAAGTATACGTTTGTATATAAGCACTTGAGTCTTTGTGTTCCTATATTAAACACAGTAGAACCATTGAAGATTTGAAGAGAACAAACTTAAACAGCGATGATAGTAGTAGTGGTTGAATGGAGGAGCTGGAGACAAAGCCAGGAGAATCTCGGGTTTTATTAGGACTTCACTAATTAGCCATGCACTAAACTCCACTCCTTCGGTCTTTCTATCCACGGACTTGTATAATAATAGTCACTTGAAGCTTTTCCCTTGATTTGGCACACTTGGGTACAGGCAATATAGTATCGCTGTATACATACTTCTAAAACATAGATACTATGGAAACAAAAAATCAAGTGAGGAGCAGGTTGTTTCCTTTACAGGAGGAAGAATGATTGTTGGTCATTGTGAACTTTGATAGTTCAGGGGGTTTGGTGCGGAAATTTGGTCGGTCTAGCAATAACCCAAGAAGAGCCCATTGACTCTTCCCCAACAATTGGTATAATAAAGGAGGTTTGAAAAAAGCCGAGGGATGGCAATCGAAGTGTAAAAAGAGTTGTTTGCCAGCTACACGTCGAAAGAATGGAGGAGTGTGATGGAGAGCGAGAAAGAAAACGGCAGAGCAATGGGATATCCTGCTATGGTCTTCGATTTTCACATTTACTTTCTGTCTCACAGAGGAATTTCTCTTGTCGGAACTTTCATTTCCCCCTTCTGGCCAAAGATGCCATCAAGTTATGAGAGAGAGAGAGAGCTTTCACCAAGTGGATCTTTAAACGAGATTTCCCCCATTGCTAGTAGTTCATGGAGCAGGAAATTATATTGGCTTTACTGGTCAGTGCAAAACTGTTCTCTCTCTCCCCCAGCTTTTTGAAATATTGTTTCATGACTGTCGTAAATAATAAAAGATTCGGAATTAATCCTTCTGGCAGATTCATATTTTAGTTCCCTCATATAGATATTATGGTAGCTATCTCTAGACACATACATACTATCTCTAGACACATACATACATACTTTATACGTATGTATTTCTCCTACAGTGGTAGTTCAGAAACTTTTGTAGACTACACCGGTTCATGTAATACTACTTTGTGTACATAGATATGCCTTTCATCTATAACAATCTCATTAATTCATGGCAAGAAACTACACCTTACTTAATACTGTTGATGCTGCACAGTTAAGTTGGAAGGGAGGTTATGAGCAGTAGAGGACACGCCACCAGAACATTCTAATGCATTAACTTTATGGAGTCTTGTTAGGCAAGTATGGGGAAATAGTGGAATTTATGAGAACGTAAATTGCTACTACAACTATAGAGCAAACACCATCAAGTACAGAGGCAAATGTATCGTTGTATACAGCAATCCTATCATTTACATTTATGCTTATGCTGATAGTATATAAAACAGATGGAGTCCGGATGTTTGCCTTGTTGCTACCGAATATGAATCTGGTGAAAGAAAACTTCTGCTTCTATTTCTTCTTGCTTTTATAAGTATATTTTTACCAAGAAAAAATTTGTTTGCTCTGTAATTTCTTGGTTCTGTATCTATATCTACACAAGCTACGATATTTAAATCTACCTACGTGGTATCGCAGGGTGTTATAATATTCAAAATATACAAATATTTACTATATAATAATGATAAGCAGTGTCGAATTCATGTAAAAGCTTTTCATACAATCAGGAACATCAGAACAAGCGATTGGAATAAGTTTGAAGACGTGGGAAATGAGAGCAAATCTAAAGCGGAGGGAATAGGAGGATAGCATTTTGCCATTTAAGAATTGCCATTGTGGAAATAAAATGGAAAGCGGGGAAGGAAATGCAAAGTATAATTTGGTTGTCAACCATTTTATCCTGATCCATAAGGTAATAAGTAAAAAAGAATATACACGCGCATTATATATTATGTAGACATGAACAAATCGTATATGTAAAGTAGTTGTTGAGGAAAGAAAGGCGAAGGAAAAGGAGAGGGTGGATGGAGGAAGATTTATAAAAGGGATTCAATTGAGTCACGGATGGAGGTAATAATACGCGAGTGTCATTTGCGATGCAGCCTGAGTCGTTGGATGCTCAATTTGAGATAAGAAGATCAATGTAAGGAGGCCCGGCGACAGGGAGGTCATGCAGCATAACTTGCACACATCTCATACATAATATCTTCTTCGACTATCCTGAGGAGAGAGTAGCATGAAGTCGAGAAACAGCTCTGGGTACGACGCGATGTATACAGGAGGAGGATGAAGAAGTAGAAGACGATGAAGAGTACGAAAGCCGGAGAGTACCACTAGCAGAGGAACAGCAGAAGCAGAAAAGGAAAGCAGTCGTAAGTAGTATAGTAGAAGCTGCACAGCAGAAAGGAAGCACATGAGAGGGAAAGAGTCAACCCGGTCGTCCAAACCGCGGACGGCTTCTTTACACTCTGTATACATCTGAAACATGGGAAATGAGAAGTACGAGGGAAAGATCGGCTTAGACTTGCTTTTCTCTCTTTCTCGAGAAAGTGAGAATGCGTAACGGAATAGCAGAGTATGAAAGTTTTAGTTCCACCTCCTCGACAGATCGAATTGAAAGACAAATGACATGAGGCCATTATTGCGGCTCTCTCTCACGCTTTTCCCTTCTTTCTCTCCTTTTCTTTCGTCTTCTTACTCCCTTCTATGAATATATTTACTTGTAAAGAAAAAAGAAGAAAATGATGAAAAATAGGGTTTTTGGGCTACCTCGAGGGAGGCAAGACGCTACCGCAAAAGAGCCTTCGTCCTAAGTACATGGATGTACATCTCGGAATCTAATGCGAACATAGCTCCTGGGACATGACTTGGTCTCGTCGTTATGTTTGTGCATATCGAACTGGAGTTGCAGACAAGAAAGGGCTTAAAAGAAATAGAATCTATGCCGTATATGTTACATTTCTTCTTAAAACACATTCCGAAGCATTCACATGGAACTGATGAGGGATCGCATAAAGTTTAATGATATATTGTATGTCGCGGCGTCATAGCCTGTCAGGGCGTGTATGTGTGCCCTTCTCAAATTTGCATATATCTACTTGTATGCTGGATCTATGGATAGCAAGTCTACATCTTATAATATCATTTGTATTAATCTATAGATATTCCATACATTCGTATAGCTCCTCTCCATTTCCATCACCATGTTTCTCGCATATCCCCCATCTACACGTCTCTCCTTTAAAACAGCCAAGTAAGCACGAGATTCGTCATTGGATCATATTTCAAATTATAGTAATCACTGCCAGCGCCTGCTGCACTCGAAACGTGTGTACATATGTATCTGCATACTATGTACACTCCACAATGTAAATTGCTAACAGTCTAAAGTGTTAGTCGCGAGTAACATGAAGCTGCATGGATGATAGAGAAAATAATACGAATGAAAAGTGACGTGAAAAAATAATCCTCATTTTGAGGTTGCAGTAAGCATCTTTTCTTCGATATAGTAAGCATCTTTTCTTCGATATAGTAAGCTTCTTTTCTGTGATACGTAGTAAGCGTTAGGATTTGTAGTGGAAATTCATCTTTGGAGCTGGAATTTGTGTATGTGTTGATAAACCTAAATAGTATATTCATCAACTCAGTTGGATGTCGTCAACGTAGCTCCGAAAATGCTGGTACTATTGTTTTTTGCAAGGTTTTCTAATGTATGAGTTTGGCTAAATTAAAGTATTATTATCCTACGTAAGAAGACGTTATGCAGAGGGGAAGCAGAGATTCTGACATGGCTTCCGCAAGAGATGTCTTCATTACTTGACAAGTTCAGCCGCTGCTAAATGGATGATGCTTATGTATAGTTAAGCACATGGGCTCAGACATAACCGTCCGTACAAGCTTTTGCTATACTAAAAACAGTGCAAGCATTAATATCTGTTCATTCAGTTGGCAAGGCAGAAGATTGCAACTCACAAGTAGTAGATACATATAGGTAGAGTGCATTTAAATATTATCATGTAAAGAAGGCGGCTCATTTTGGGCGATTCAAAGTTAATTAGAAAGCTTCTGCTGGAATCAACTCCATGAACTGATGAACACAGCAAATATTGACCGTGTAATGCTTAAAATGAGATCCAGCCTGTATCTCTCGACAACGGTTCTCTAGAATACAAGCAGGTCTGAAAAGGGTAAACGCAGCTTGTTGTAATAAGAAAACGAAGTTTACAAGGTCCATAATTTGTTGAAAATTGTCGGTGATGAACGACAAAAGAATGTGAGGAGCTATTGTGCCGAAACAATTAAATTGGACGCGGGAAATGACCGCAAAAGAATGAGAGCTCACTTATTGCTTGTATGTATATGTATCTACATGTATACAAATCTATTACTATGTATATCTATAGATACATATACTCAGAACTGATGAAGCATTTCGTGAAACCAAAAATTAGTAGTTGAGAGAATAAAGAGACAGAGAGGAAAGAGCATCCTGAACGTTTTTATAATAGAGATTTCTCATGTCAAGCCTCGTCGCGTCCTTGGAATTAAAATTCCCAGCCTTTCTCTTCATCTGACTCTACTTCCATTCCTTTTGACTTCTCATTCTATATGTACTCACGCCTGTAGATGCTTATAGCTCAAGAAAAAGTTTTTGCTACCGTTTTCCAAGTACTTTGGACCTTAGTGTGTCAAGAATTTTATTTCGTCCAGGAATTTCCCTTACGACATAACATAAGTCCTTTTACTGTAGAATACTTTATATACTCTCGACGTTCCTCTACATGGTTTACGTTGTAGTCGTTTCAAGAAAGTCATCCTAGAAATTAGGGAACGAGTCAGCCGTGGACTGGGCTGTGGGGTGGTTTCCTTTAAAAGATACAACTTGATATTATTAGCCTGTCCGTGGTTAACCAATGTTCCAGTAAATTACTCAAGACCTAATTGTCTCCTTCATCTAAAGGCTCTGAATGTTTCCGTCTTTATGTTTGTCTGTCTCGGCTCTTTAGGGCCTTTTTGTTGTTTTTTTGCTCCTGTTAGCTCTTCGTCTCCAGACATTCCCGAGTCTTTCAACTACGTAGTCCGCTAGAATAACAGGCTCGGACAGATCTTGTTTGAGTTTTTGAACATCGGTAGACATAAAAAATGATTTGGGAAATATGAGATTTTTGTAACATGAGTAAAAAAAAGAACCAGTAACCAATTTTTTACTCAGCGATTTTCTACGTCTATAAATTCTTGTTTTATTTGGCATTTTGCTCATATATGTAGAATTCCTTAAGTTATGCCCTTTTTGGTGCTGTTAAAATGTTTTAGTATGGTGAAACAACGCAGAAACTGCACACAATATTATTAGAGAGGAGCTGAAATATTTCCCATCACGATGCAAAGATTTTGAGCCAATATATGTAAGAAATCTCGATGTTCGAAAGGATTCATAATTTTATTTCCGTATACCATTTCCTTCATATTGCAGTATATGATGATATGGTAAAGTGTGAAGAACTATGTTTTTAATATATAGGAGTTACTATGTATGGAATATAGCCCAAACAGGCACTACTAGAATCTCTAACATTGCTCGAAGAAACTTGAACTATCTCTCCCGCCACACTCGGTTGAGTTCTGAGGAGATAGAAAGCTCTTGTCTTACTTGTGAGTCTTATGCCTTTATAGTCTATCTTAATGTAGACGATTTTACTCTGTAAGCCTATGGATCTATATATGATTGCCTGGGTGCGGTAAGGACACGCTATAAAACTGTGCACAAACAGTTATACGTATATACGTAGCAGGATGTGAAAACTTGGGTGCTCTCTATCTTGTGTAAATACCATGTAAGCTATGGACTTTGGAGGTTAAAATGGCCAATAAAAATGGCAAAAGCACAGTCAGACTTTTTATGGATCTTGGTAAAGATGATTTCCTGGAGTAGGCTCTATTGGGGCATTTGACAAGCTTCCATTTTGGTCGGAAATGGAATGCAAAAAGATTTTGTTTGATGCTGTGGAGACTCCTGCCACCACTGTTCCTTGCTATTACTTGACTAGCTACCACTACTTCTACGGTACTATTATTGCTGCTGGTGCAAATAATGAAGCGGTTTGGGTATGTGTGTGGATTCCTGTGGGCTCACCAGAAATCGGTGGAAGCTCTTCATATTACATTCTTCGTGTGTACCGCAAGGCTTTCCTCCTTTCCTTCCATAATACATTCAAGTTGTTTCTTTCCTATCTTCTTGGCCTCTATTAGTTATACATACGGTCTGTATCTATAACTATAATGTTTTTTCACTGGCTTTCCATTCTCCTCTTTAAGTAAGTATGGATGGTGATGGGTATTCCGGGAGTAGAGCCGGAGCTGCTGATTCCTGACTGCTCGGTTCTTCCTATGAGTCTCGTCTCTCTCCAAACCTTTGTATAAAGTTGCTCTTGTTCTGCTTTCACTATGTGAACCCTCCTTTGTTTGCGTAGTCCCATATAAAAGTTGTAGGATTTCCAATTTACAATTCGCACTCTGGCCTAAGGAATGAATCGAGTCGCGCCCATGAATGGAAATGGTCGTATAAAGTGACTTTTCTACATCTAAGACTGTTCTTTATGGGAGTCAACAATGGCGCTTCTCTTCTCTCAGTTTATTGTGTCTCTGGGACTAGCACAGAGCGGAAAATAGCGGTAGTCCTGTACATATAGTACGAGGTCCTGAATGCATGATCAATTTCAAACATTGTTGGTAAAGCGGTCTGGAAGCCTTTTAGAAAAATTAAGGAATTGTCTTGTGAAGTAGACCGAAATGTAATTGAAGAGGAATTACATGTGTGGGGCTGTGGTTCCAGGGCTCCTTCGGTTTCAGTCTAAGTAGGAACCAAGTTCTGATATGTGTATCTATAAGGCTGGTGCCATATGCTACTAACTGTATACAACCTTCAATCTACCATGTATTTCACAATACTGATAATATGTACTTATACATGAATATATATTACTCTTTTAAGGAATTGTAGATAAACCTTAGTCTAGAATATACTTTTACTCCTCAAAAGCTACTGTAAACTTACTTAAATGCTACTCGTAGGCACATTTAACAATTGTATTATACTATGTAATGGGTGATTGTACTGAAATTACTAGAGTATGATAGTGAATGTGTTCGATTCAAGTATAGAATTATATCAGAATTGTATTGGTTGTCTTCTTGGTATTCTTAAAGACTATTGTAACTAGTTCACTTGCACGGTTCCCTATTATTTCCAAAACAGGTTGTACGATATGAACGTTATTATTTTGGGACTTGAGTTCCTTTTCCTCTCTGCTATCCGTTATTACGTTGCTTGATTGTACATGCAGAATAGTATTGTGCACTATAATATGTCATATATGGGAGAGTTTAAGCATTGACAACAGGCAGTTTTACATTTTGTTTCGTATGTACATGTCATGCTTGATTGCAGTCTAGAGTCTAGAGTGAGAGCACGACAGAAAACGTTATAATTAAGGAACAATAACTGAAAATAATGATGATGTTCTTTACGACACGTACTTTCCATAGCATATATGGAAGTAATATATAGTTTTGTCCTGGTTCATTTAATAATTAACTCGTTCACTTTTAGCTTAATGCTTCTATAATAGTCACAAGAGAGGCACATTTGTGACAAGCATGTTGGAATTGGAATGTGGACAAGCGCACGTGATATTTCAGTGGTCTTTTTTGATCGGTGTTGCAAAGCCCAGGCCTTGTAAGTGTACCAAAAATTTAATGTAAATACATACATATACATATTTGGGAAAGAATGTAAATTAGTCATATTTAGATTTCAATTCAAGTTCGTGTAGTACGTTTAGTGCTCCATTAGAAAAAAAGAATATCAAAAAATTGTTTAATTTGCTCGGTACGTTTCACATAAAATTGATTTAAAGTGTAAGGATCCCGAAGATGTGCTGGGTTAACAGATATATCAAAGTATGCAATGTAGCTATAGATCGGGATGAAATTACGTGGTGGTTTTCTGATCCGTTTTACCAGATCGTTAATCTCCCTTTATCTAGGCTGCTGAAAGTATTTAGCTGACTTGTGTACTGACAGAGTCCTATATTCATATATTTTCTCCACATTTTCCTTTCATTGCCAAGCTCTTAGTCCCTGGCGGATGGCTCTTTGAGAACAGCAGATCAAGATGTTATTTAGTACTACTAGTTATAAGTTATTATGTTATAGTGTTGATGTCTTCCTTAGAATCGGAGTCCTTGAGCTGAACATGATTACATAAGTATATCTATTTATATCTGCTGAAGTGCATGTTTGAGAGAAATACGTTCAGAAAAGATGTTGGAAGATGTTAAAGCAACGGAAATGCTTTCGAAGAAGAAGTAAATTCTCTCTTGATGTTCTGTTTGTGTGTGCTTTTTCTTTTACTCGTTGAAGTTTGTCCGGAAATATGGAGATACAAGACTGTAAATATCTGTCTTCATGTTCAAACTGAGTAGATTTTGATGTCTTCTTGTGAAGAAGTCTTGACAGAAGGTGCACACAATAAGTTAAGAGCTGACGGAGACTGAGGTTATGTGTATATATGTATACTATATAATATGTTTCTATTTGTTTTTCTGCAGACAAGGCCCCAGCCGTAGCTACATTTCAAGGAGGAGAATTCGTCGGCTACGACATTCGTGAGAGCGGAGGAGAGCCTATTGTGAGCACACTTGACGAGATTTCCTTCTCCTTTAAAACACGACATGGGCATGGCCTTCTCTTCTATTCAGGTTAGTTGTGTACAGGTTTCTTTTTTAAATGGCCTTTTTCTTGTACTCCACTTCCCTATCCAGAAGAAGATTTCCCCATAAAAACATTTTTCCATAGTGTTACAAGGAAGCTGTTTATGCATAAAGAGGTTAGTCTACCATGTACATATAAGCTCTTTATGCATAATGTAAGTATATCTCCGTCGGTCCGTGTAGATTGCGAGCACTTAACTATATAACTTCCATCTCTCACCAACAGTCTCTATACCCTCGCCTTCATGAGCCACTACGGATCATCAGTTACCACATTACAAATAGAATACATTTTGTATTCATATTGTATACATTTGTATTCCTTTTAAGGATATTGTTGTTCTCGTTACTCCGAATCCCCTGAGTTGACTAGAGATACTCATACCGGGACCAGGCAACAGTAAATAGGCCCAAGTGTACATACGTATATTTACATTTTAAAATACTGTCAATCAGTGTTTTGAGTCACTTGAACCAGATTTATGCTGTCTGTTTTGCCCTACTAGCAGTAGTTCTTGCAATGTTTTCCTATGTACACCACGATCAATGTTGTACCTAAAGTTATTATTTTGTAGTTTGGTTGCTCAACAAACACGCCGTCAAAACAAGGCGGAAGTGGAACTTTTTATTTGTATACACCAGAGCTTCAATAGTTTACAGGAGTTTTGTAATATAATATTTCCCATCTTTCAAACTTGAAGTGAATCAACTTCATATTCCCTCATACTTTTCGACAATTTTAGTCCTAAAATAAATCGACTCGATTTATGGCTGTCTGTTTTGTACGTCAGGAATGTAACCTATTTCTTGTGAATTTCTTCTTCTTTGTATGCAATATAATTCTTCGTATGCTCTCGGAAGACTTGCTGGCTAGTTCCTTATTACACATAGCACAACATCAAAAACAAAAAATGAAAGAGTTGTTCGCGAGTCAGCAAAAAATATAGAAAAAAGAAGAGTTCAAAAATCTAGCTGCCAGTGATTTTGATCGTAATAAAGTCTGATGGACGGTGTCATGGCTAGTTGTATGAAAGGAAAATTGGGACAGATAGGAAAGTCATATGAGAAGAATCGACGAGGGAGAAAGAAGAAGAAGAGAGAAAGATTGCTGGGAAGGAATTAACTCGTTACTCCCCTGCATCACCTAGGATGTATTTTTACCTTATGGCCCAAAACTTTATAGTGTCAACTAAGTTAGTGGAGTGTGGGGACGGGTGAAGGGGGAAACATACTATTTTGCAGCTTCCCAATATGGTTATTATATATGAGGATGACTGTGGTAGTTGCAGTGGCAGTCAGGCCTTTAGGGGTGTCGTTCTTTTGTATCCAGAAGCGTTTGAGCATGAAATTGGTATCAAGTTCTTTCGTCCCTTGTATCCTATACACACTTCGTCTCTGGGCTTTTCTCTTTCTGCCTCTCCTACTAGCCCCACTCAAGTGTAAATGTCCCGGATGAACGTGACTTGAACTCGAACTTTTTGCTTTTAGTAAGATTTCGCATCTATTCCGACGATTTTTTGATTTTTTTTTCTCTCCCCTATCCCTCTTCTCAATTTGCACAGAAATGAGTTTTTCTGTCCTTTGATTTTCTCGCTCCCACGTCCTCTCTTTACTACTCCACCACATATATTATAGATGTGTACAGACTCCTAACATTTGTGTCAAGAAGTTTGAACTTTCAACTCGGTTCTATAAACATGCCCTATAAATTTGTAGTCATCTATATAGTGAACATGGACACAAAGCGGTTTTGTTCAATAACAACCGTTCCATTGAGAATATAGTTGGTTTGCAAAGTTTTAAGTAGAATTTATACTCAATATAAGAGATGTCTTCTGTTTAGCTTTAGTATAGTTGTGCAGCTTGTGTACGTTATTCCAAAACGAATTTCTTTTGAATTCTTGAATTTTTTCAGTCGTCCGCTCTAGCAAATTAGCGAAGCTTGAAATGAAAACTGTAAGGATTAAACTTGCTCGCCAACTTTGCTTGCTATTATTGCAAATTTCTGGAGAGGAGATTTGTCAAGCCATTGTATTGTGGCTTTGAAAGAGGGTTCACAAGCCTTTGCGACGGGAGAAATAATTGAAAATGTCATGTCCATAGGAAAATTTTTACAATATCAGCAGTTTTTTAATCGCTACTGTGAGGACATGCTTCGCATGTTCACGAAAGTGTATGGACTTTTTTATGTTCTTGAATAAGTCTTAAATAGCTTAGGAAGAGAAGCATCTCTTCGACGATCGATTTTCTTTTATAAAAGCGCCTAAACGAGAAAATGAATGTAGTTATGGAATTAGTATAATAAAAGGGGATCAACTTTTTCGCAAAGCAAATTACACAAGTAATACATCCGTTGAGAAATGAAATAATCGTATCCTATAGAGTGACACAAATCTTTGATAGCTTCATTATTTATCTCTTTCCATCATCTCTTACGTATGTAGGTTCTGAGTTATAGACCGTCCTCCCAGAGACTCCCTTCCTCAAGAAATAGTTTGGTAAAAGTCCTAGCGTTCATCACTTATGCCCATTAAGAAATGCTGTTACTCTGTAATAAGTCTTGGAATCCTGCTCCGAAGCTAACTTTGATTCGACCTCGAGTGGAATGACAGTTAACTTTACGGTGAGAAATATACGAGGTTGCAATAAGACGAGAGATGGAAGATATGTAAGGGCTTTCTATCTAAATGTCATTATAGGCTATGGCCCCATTATGGAATTTATATACATTTTACTATATAAAGGGATAACGAATGGCTGAAATAATCATTCTGTAATATCGATTCCGAACTGTACTAAAGTATAGAACTGACGCTCATATCATTTCTGTACAGGTGACGGTGCGGACTACTTGGCTCTGTCATTACGTGAAGGGCGTATTATCATCTCGATCAATTTGGGAAGTGGCCCTCTCGATGCCAAAATTCATCCGGATCACCTTCGTTTTGATGATTACGAATGGCACACAGTTCGAGTCCATCGAAAGCTCCAAGAGGTAAGTTACAATCAATCCCACATCAAGAAAACGTTTTTACTCAATTACTTCCATTCCAATAATATAATGCTTCCTTCTTGCGGAAGATTCTCAAACTTGACAGACACTAAAATGAGTTTTTGAAAATCAGTGTGTAAGACCTTATGTGCATTATCTGAGGGCTAATGATACTAACCTTAAGGTTACGTTCCATGGACTTCCTTAAATGAGGAAAGGAGTACAAGTTTTCCGTGGATATTCTCTTTTGAGTAGATTATACCTTTAATGTTATATCTATAATTTGTAGACAGAACTACAACTTTACAGTTAATAGCATCAGAGCAAATTAACTACATCTGGTGCTTTCTCGTACTTCACGTTTAGTGTGTGTATGTTTAGAATTATTGAGGCCTTCAAAGTAAGAAGGTATGTAAGACTAATGCGAGGATGTTGTTACATGTTTTTGGAGATTCCGTTTGAGAGCAGTTGTTGCATATTCTAGACTTAGTAAACTAACACGTTTAAACTAAAATAACTATTTAATCTTAAATCTAACATACAGATTTTTTCATTTTGTTAAGTAAACTACTCTACTAGTCTCTACTCTAAGTAAGTGCTCTATTCGACACATCGAGTGCTATGAGTGTTTTCATACGTTGATACCCCAATCTATTTGTAAGTACTATAATAATTATTGCACTAGTTGTACGAAAGGGCATTACAGAACTATGTATCTAAGCATCATGTTCTGTCAAGTCTCAGAAGTATAATTTGAAATTCCTGAACACACTTGTGCGTCTCAGCTTGTCCCATTGATTCTCATTTGTAGGATGCATATGCCGGGTTTGTAATTACTGTAGAGAGTCAAGAGTTGACAGGCACGTTTCCGTAACAAATGGAAAACTGGCGTCAGGAGAATATTTGCGTGGAGATAATTTTAATGGTGGAGTGACAAAACTATCTTAATTATTAAGATTGAAAGGATTGTTGTAAATCGAGGCTCTGGCACTCTGTCTTTGTGTGTACGTGCGTGTGTGTCAAGACTAGATTGAAAGTAAAAGAAGAAAAGTTTTTCTTCAAGATTGCAAAATCAATAATGTCGTTTGACTCTTCTCCTCCTTTCTTGTACTTTTCGTTCTTCTTTCCGCACATCTTGCTCATTAAGGAACTATTAGGTGTAATAATGATCTGAAAAAGCATGATCATTTATGCAGGGCTTGTGTACATGATCCTGAAAAAGTTTGTAGATGGAGGAGGAGGAGGATGACGAGAGGAGCATTTGTATAACTTATAGGCGTTTGCAAAAAGAAAAGAAGAGATCTAAATGAAGTAATCTTAATAAATTGTCAAGTATTTCGTGTATGTACATATAATGGCAGATGTACAAAACTCATCTCATCTTCTGTGGAGCATGATGATCTAGGTACAAGCTGAGTAGATGGCTTTTATTTTCCTTCTTTTGGCATTAACATCAACTTTTGTATAATAAGCAGGATATTTTTTACAAGGACTTTGGAACTGCGGGGACGGAGGTCTTGCTAATGGCAGTTATGTAAACTAACGAGGGGGAAACTTCACAATGTAATCCTCTATTGCATTCATGTTTTCATGGTTTTACAATTTATTCCTCGGTGGTCGTTGTCGTTCTAATTCTCCGCCCTGCTTGTAATTTTGTCAGGAGCGGAGAAAATCCTGTGTTCCTAAGCTCTATCTCTCTCTCTCTCTCTCTCTCTCTCTTTCCTTCTTTCTGCTTCCCTTGATTCTACTTATGTGTATCCTTTCTCCTGTTTTCCCAATCTTCTTTTCTGTCCTCCCTTGGCCCTTGAAAGCTCAAAATATTTTGAACTCGTGGGTTGATTATGTAAATATAATATCTATGTATGAAAGGAAGGGGATAATATCTTCAGGGATGATTTTATATTATATGGGAAAATACCGAAATTTTCTGCAAGAAAGGAAATATAATGATTGGCTTTTGTAGCTAAAAAATAATGATATCTTTTATTTTCACAACCATGCAGATGTCTAAAACGACCAGCTTATGCCATGTGAGTTACATTTTTCTAACAAAAAATATTATTTCCCCAATTTTTCTACTTATTTCAACAACCTACTATTTCGTATATAATACATTTTTTAACATTTATTCCTATCTATTCACACACATACACATGAAAATGTGTCTGTGAATTTATTCCTGTTTGGTAGTCGTACATGTTATAGCTATTGTAGCCTCGTATGTCGTATATCTACACATATTGGACTAATATCTTGTTTGATAAACTGACGTTGTTGCCCTATTTGTTGTATAAACACCATATTTTGTACCTCACTTTTCTAGTGCTCATGTATTACTCAGTTGATTGTAGAGGAACCCAAACCAATTTTTTAAATATGCAAATATATAGAAAAAGTAGAATAGCTTTGGGATAATAGTAATATATAGTGTAATAATTTATTTACACTTCTCCAGTCTCTCTCGTCTGAATTTCGACGTGGCTTTTTATTACACCTTTCTAAACACGCATACACATATATTTTTCACATTTCCCCTCCAATTTTTACTCCGGTTTGCTTATGAATCTTTTTATGTAGTGTGTGGTAACGTCGTTGCTACACTCTAGTCTTTATTACTGTAACATACATTGTGTGGTTTTATAGACCTTCAAAAATGCTAACCCCATATAATATTCGGTGGTTGTACTATTACAAATACAATTCCCTGGCAGCTACACACCTTGTATAAGTACACGTACTTAGTTCGTTAAGGAAACATTTTGATGAACAGTTTGTAAACTTGTCTCCGTGCATTGTAGGATTCTAAATCTTTTAGTAGCTGTAAGTAGAGTTGGTAATCATTGTAGTGTGTTAAGCTATTTTTTATTACTTTGACCTCAGGTTCTGACTTCTTGGTAGTTTTAGTAGTTCATAGTCGTTTTTGTTTCCTTATGTGTAGTTGAGCAATAATGTTTTGACATTAATCGTAAAACATTTATACATTGACATATTTCTTCTACGTATTTCATTTCTGCATTTGAGTTTTACATTTGTATTTATGTGTTCGTTGTATGTAGACACATTGCATTTCTTTTACCTTTCATATCTCTTACTTTTGTTTTACCTCTTATGCGCCTTGTTCCAGTCACTGGAGTGTTTCTACATATATGTGTAAAATCTTGTTGGGTAGTTGAACAGAATTCCCACATTCACAGATGTGTTATGGACAACAATCTGTCATTCACATTTACATAACAAATTTGAACTATATTTTGGTGCTTCTACTGTACATGACACAATCCTTTTATTGCAGACAGTTATACTCAAACTGGAAGCCTACATTTGTAGTGTTGGTAAAACGTAGCAAAGTAGATACGCATATTTTAAGTGAATTTTGTGTAGTAGACAGTCGTAAATTTAGTTTTGTATCGATCAACCTACATTGTGAGATTATTGTCAAATATATGCATCCGCTGAATAAGAATACACATATTCAAACCTATGCAATATTCATCGAGAAAGATTGAAAACTTCCCTTTCTTCCCAACCTTATTTCTTCTCGCCTCCTGACCCTGGAATTTTTTAGTTAAGTTGGAATTTCTTTATCATTTCCTGATAGAAATTCTTCCTTGGGTATAACAAAGTATTTCTGTAGTGCATGGTAGCTTGTCGTAGGTAGTTTATTCGTTACGGCAAGAAACTGAATCAAGAATCTACTGTGTTGATATACAGTAGTGTAGTACCTTTATCTTGGTGTTCCCTTCATGCTTTGATTCTCGAACACAATATCTAAGATTATAATAATATATAGTTTAGAGTACTAGAGATGCAAGATGATGATAGTAGATGTACGTTAAGAAAAGTTTTAGTTTTGCATGACATGAATATATAGTAGTAGAAGCTGTTGGTAGTTACAGTTGATGTAGTACTTGGGTTGAGAAAGTTTCTTGGTATCATTGAATGGCATTATGTATATGTGGTGGTCTCGTGAGTCAAAATTGATTTTAATGGTTGATTTTACAATTTTTTTTTCTCTCTCCTCAATTTCTCAGATCACGGCGGAAGTGGATGGAACCTATTTTGACCGTTGGACCCTCTCGGGTGCCTTCACGGTCCTCTCCTCCAATCGAGTCACAGTGGGTGGTTTTGATGCAATGCGTCCGTTACCCGGAATTCGAGCTGTCACCAACTTTATCGGCTGCCTCCGCAAGGTTCACAGAGATATGTTTTCTAAACAGTCTTTCCTCTCGAGCTTTCCCTCTTCATCTTAAAAGCATTTCAATGGCTAAACTTTTTCCACACACTATTTCTGTATGCATATATATAAGTATAAGTATACTTTTAGTTTATGAACAAGAAAGTAATCTTACATTTTGTATGGAAATCAGCTTTGCCTCTCTTCCTCAGTAGTTTGCTCTTTTCTGCGTTTATATATTCAGTCTCCCAAGCTGCTACCTACTGTAGTACTTTCCGCCGTACAATCCTGAAAAAAAGAACATTTCCTTTAGGTTTCCATTTTACATGATATCACGACTCTTTTATTGAATGTCATTATAGTCTGAGCGACGTTTACATTCCAGCCTGCTTATTATGTATATATGTACGTATTGTTGTATTAACCTATTCTAGTTTGAATGGCATGGCATGGAAGTATAAAATAATTGTATAAGATATATATTACATGCACATATAGTGCAACTAAGAAGTAAGTATATGAGTCCCATTCTTTTTTAGGCATGACTTTAACTTTTCAATGTAGAATTTGAATTTTCGTATACAGTTTTTATGTTATGTACAAACAGTTGTTGAGTTCCTTACCGTTGCAGTTTGCTTCTGCATTAGATGAAAGCTCATTGTAAACAGTTTCTATGTAGCCAGGGATCATTTGAAAATAAGTCATGGTGGTGGTGCAGTATGTATTACAAGGCTATTTTATAATTGACTAAAAGATTTGTGCTATGGAATAGCAAGTCATGTATAATTTGATAAAATGATACTTAAATGTATCCATGTATGTGATATGTACACCGTGGTCATGCATAATTTGACCAGACTCAACATACTTTTCCTTCATATATGGTTTCTAGAATGGAATCACGGTTTATCTGTAACAATTATTTGAGTTTTATGTGTAGCCCTCGTTTTATTATGCCTGTAACTCCGAACCTGGAATGGTATTATCAAGTGCAGTGTTTTATTAGCAAGAAAGCTAGTCTTTTATGGACGCGGTCGTTTCCATATAGCCGCTACAGTTGCTCCTGGTTATGCATGCACAGGGAAAGGTATTGTGTGTGGTCGTATCATAGACTTGAATGTAGTAGCTGATGATAATAGTAATAATAATGTTATGTAGACTAGATTTAGATTTGCCATGCACGGGATTGGTGTGTGCGAGTAGTAGTAAAAATCTCATAATGCTCAAGGTGCTTGTTTGTATACTTGCTATCATACACATGTACACTTGTATTTACGCTGCCATAGGGTGACACATAATTTGCTCCAAAAGCAGATCTGGCTGCATGCGAAACGGATTTTGCTGCCATATGTACATGTGGATACTACACATGTGCTCGGGGAAAGGCTTGTTTCTTGCTCGACATGAAACATATGTACTCGGTACTAATGAGGTTTTATTTATGTACGTAACTTTCTTGTGCAGGTTGAATATCGAGCTGATACAATCCGACTAGGCTTGTTGGAATTGGCTCGAGATGGAAATCGTTTAGTAAGTATTAGTGGACGATTGCAATTTCAGTGTCAAGATTTGACCCAAACAGGAGATCCTTTAACACATTTAACATCCGATCCGTACTTGGTAAGTTGAGAGAAAATCGAGTTCATTTGGTGAATACATTTATAACGTTTGTGTGCATGCGGACATATACTTAATGAAAGAAAATATATTCATACGTTTCTACATTAAATCTTCCGAGAGAATAAACATTCTTCAGATATGTATGATATTTTCCCCCATATGAGTATATCTTTATACGAGGTAATGTTTGTAAGACTCACAATTATTAGGCCATGCATGGATGTTGAGCTAAACCTAACATAAAATATGTTACTAGGGACTGCAGCGATGGTATAAACCACTTTTATAAGTATTTCAGACGATTAGAACTATAATGTTAGTAATCTTTGCTCTCTGAACAACATTACAGTAGAACCGAGTAATTTTTAATCCAATTATGTTACAAATTCCCTGGGTTTTGGAAGACTTGGAGCGAACAAGAGCTTTAATGTCATATTTGCATAGTTTTGTACTCGTCTCGCTCTCTACCGCTCTCTCTTTACTCGGCTGGCTCATTCTATCTTTTTCCCTTTGCCTAGTTTTCATGCCTGTGTAAATGTTGACAAAAGCGGTTTTTCACTATGATCATCATCACTGATCCTGTTATCATTTACAGAGAACCATGTCTGGAGGGACAGTCACTTTCACATCGCCGGAATCGTTTCTTGTAAGTATTTGATTCATTTTTATGCTGAGAGTGCTTTTAAGTAGAGAAAAACTTTTTTTTACCCTATCTTAAGCTCAAGTTCTCTGGAAGGTGTTTCACCGACAAAACTTTTCACTAAGACTACTCATCCAAAGTGTGCTAATTGGGGTATAGGTTCTCCTTGGCAATAATTAATCACATAGCTAAGTTTCTTCTCTCACTCCCTGGTTTCCTTTTTTACAAGCTCTTTTTTCTTGTTACTTCACCTACTAGGCGTAAGCAAGGAAAAAGTAAGGAAATAGATTTCTTCCGTTCAGGGAGTTTATAAAACTTTTTGCTTGAATAGTTACATGTAATTTTGTCTTAGAGGCGTAATAGCAGCAAGAAGGAGATGTGATACATCTTCAGCACCGAGATGAGCTTCACCATTGTTCCTTGCATTAGTTTTATGATTGCCATGTGCAACTTTTAGTGGAATTTCCTTGGGTGTAATATGATCATGTGTAACCACATAGACTTTGTTCGTAGTTACAACTATAATTTGCTGAGAGAAGATTGTAGGTTTGAAGAACCATTTAATTGCCTCCTCATGTGTTTGTAAAAGGATGACGTTTAGAGGGAAGTGGGAGCAAAATACGGTGAACGATTTTCAAGTTGCATTAAGTTAATGGCTAGAATTTTTTGTCATGGACGGGAAATAAGGTTTTCCGAACTACTGTGTGGAACAACAGTCACACCCTTGAAGCTCCTTGATATATCTAGCTACGCTGCTACTTCTTCAGCTAGTAGATAAACGTTATAATGTTTAGCGAATCTATAAGTCGGTGGGATGAAAATTCGATTGTAGTTTTAAGTACGTTGTGGGGAGGGGGGGGTCGAAAAGGGAAGAGAAAAGATGAAAATACAGTCAGGGAGATTCAAATTGAATTGAGATGGAAATCTTCCGATTAAAAATAAATCCCTGAATAAATAGTTTTGCTGTTGTACTTCTAAAGGTTCTCCCAAGTTGGAACGCTTCACGTTCAGGAACCATTAGCGTCAAAGTGCGAACGACGGAACCCAATGGGTTGATTCTATTTGCGAGCGGATCTATAGATGGACAGGTACTTCATTAACTTTCTTATCAACCTCCTTGCAGCTCCTAACCTGGTTTTTATCCTTTCTTCCTTCTTTCTCACTTGGTGGATTGGTGATATTACATACATACATCACCAGTGAAGAAGCTCCATAACCCAAGAAAACTATACATACCCATATATAGTTTTTTGGGGTAGTGAAGGTATGCACAGTATGTGGTTATGTGCTTACAATGCGTAAGTTGTCCATTTTCTCCCTACGTTTGATTTTTCCTCTTTTTCTCCTTTCTCATCTGTTTCAAGTCTCATTGGGCTTCTTGTTTTTTGTCTCTTTTCCTTGTGGGCGCCTTTCCAGGGAGACTTTTTCGCTATTGAGTGCGTGGATGGGCAGATTTACTTACACATAGACTTAGGCATGGGAGCACTACGCGTGCAAGCCACTGCTGACCCCATCGAAGATGGTGAATGGCATCAGATTACGGTGACGCGTAATGGACGTTCAGGAACTATCAATGTGGATGACATTGCCACAAACTTTAACAGCAAAGGAGATTCAACGCAACTGGACTTAAATGGCCTTCTTATCATTGGAGGTTTGGGCAATTTAGATCATTCCGGCTTCCCTGTTCCCATCTGGACGGCTTCCTTAAGGAAAGGATTCGTGGGTTGCGTTGGTGGTCTTATTGTCAATGGGTCACCCATTGACCTGGCCGCCATCGCTCAGCAGCAAGATATTGGTAAGTATAAATACATACTTCTGGTCATTGAAAAACACGTACAGAATGGATTTCTGAGACTTTTGCAAAAAGTAATGAGTTTGCCATTTAAATAGGGTAGCTGTAGCCCAGATGATCAAATTTAATCGTTCATTAGTATCGCGGTAATTATATATGGTGACAAAACACTGTTTCGGAGACTTTATAGATGATGCCTTTTCAAATTGCATTGTAATCCTATCGTAGTCTAAAGAGTTTCTCGCCTCATTCTACACTACGTAGTATTTATTTGGGCATTTCTATGCCATACTCATCTCCCCTGCTCTCAGAGGGTAATTAATCTCAAAGGTTAAGTGTTTAACTGAAACTAAGCTGTGGAAATTAGAGATTGCATACTAATAGTTCTGTGTGAGTTTCCTCATGGACTCTTAGAGCTTGAATTTGAATAATCCCTATGCTAGATCTTTATATAGAATTGCCTGATGCTCTTCAAAGACAATGTGGCTAGGTAATTTATTCTTGGGAGGGATAGATATAGAGCTTGGGATTGAGAAATATGTGTGTGCTAATTAAAATTAACTCATTTTAGGTCAAAGCATGAAGGTACATAGTATACTACCAGTGTTATTAATATTACTTTATAATACCACAGCGCTTTTATACTGGAATCGGTGCCGTATTATACAGGATACATTCCTGTTCCATGTCTTCGCTCTTATGGTGTTAAGCTTATTAATTGAAACTGCCACTATTATGTAAAGTCTTTGTTAAGAAAGGGCGCTGGAATTTTGGCGTCACATCGACATTAGCGCTATATATTTTGATGTAATTTCTCACTGCGTAGGTTCGGTCCGTCCCATGTGTCAAGTCGGGAGTGCAGGACACTGTGTTTCAAATCCTTGTCAGTATGGTGGCAAATGCCTGGATGGGTGGAATCGTTTTATTTGTGACTGCTCTCACACAGACTTTACAGGTCCTACCTGTGCCAAAAGTACGTAATTTAATAAGAAGCTAATTGAGATTTCCTAGATTAGGGTGTTACACGCAACGTTTCGGAAGCAATAATTAATTTACTTTACAGATGCTGCCACACTGAGTTTCGACGCGACACAGCACATAATCATTTCCTACGCAACCCCTATTAAAACGGAGGCACACGATATAACAATAAGGTTCCGGACGAATCGTCCTGCGGGTATACTTATAACAAACTTTATTTTTTCTAAACGCATACCTCCATACAAATTTTCGCCTTTCCCCATACAAATAAAATTTTCATAGTGCTGTTCCTTTTGCCACCGTTATTGCTGATGATGTAGTAGTAATTCTATAAGCTCTTATGGTAGTATATAATTAGCGTCGGAACATACATTGTCTGAAGGTAGTAATTATAAGTGTTGAGAATTTTTAATGTTGAGCTATATACAAGCCACTTTCACGCAAAGAGTTCTGGATTTCACAATGGCAGTGGCAAAACGGAGAAACAACCACGGAGAGAGAAAAATACATAATACTAAAACTTTCTTTTCTTTACAATTTCCACGCCTGGACACACATTTACAGGTTTGCTGCTATCCATGGGGTCGAGTTCATCATCAGATTTTCTAGAAGTTTCACTAGAAGGGACACGAATCAAACTTCGTGTTCGGCTTGACGATCGAGAAAAGGTAGCAATTCTCCCACTCTCGTAGCACACTACCCGTGTGTATTAAATTATATATTTGATTTTTCTTGGATGGTATGTCTATACGTATGTATTTGTATGTCGCACATGTTGTATCAACAATTGTTTTTATTTGCGTGGTATGAAGGGACTACAAGCGTGAAATAAAGTTTTGTACCGAGCGTCTTTATAGACACTCCAGTGGAGTGTAATAGTACAGTTTGTAATGTATTGGACTTCCCTTATTATTTTCAGGCACTGGTGACTGGCCGAGATTTAAACGATAATCAGTGGCATTTGGTTCGAATTCAGCGACGGGGTAATCATCTTCGTGTTCAAGTTGATGACATCCCTCCAGTCACGGGTGAGTATATGGTGCAGTAAAATATCTCGTGACACACGCTAGATATGTGTAACGGTCTAGAAGGTTTTTTAAATCCCTCAGTTGCTTTTGTTAGGAGAAAACATTAATTTTTTCTCATGTTCTTATGTTCTTCTATTATAAGCATTCAGCATGCTTTATTCCTTATATTTTCATAGGGGAAGTATCGGCAAAAATCCGGTCGCTGGAAGTAACAGTGATATTGATTGGAGGTGGATTTCATCAACGGGATGAAGAAGTTAAACTTCCACCAGTGGGACTTCCCTTTGCGGGTCACATGCAACAATTAATTATTAACTCACAGCATATTTTCGAAATGATTCGAGTGGGACAGATCGAAAATGTGGATATTAATGCGAAATTCGGTAAATCCCCGCCTGTCATCGACAAACCCGTGACATTCAAGTCGAAGCATACTTTTGTAGGGTTACCCCAACTGAAGGCCTACGCCACAACAAATATCTACTTCCAATTTAAAACCATCGAGCCAGATGGACTTATCCTGTACAACGGCGGGAAGAGCCAAGACTTCATCGGTGTGGAGATGGTCAAGGGACACCTTCACTATGTGTTTGACTTGGGAGACGGGCCTGTAAAAGTCCGAGATACATCAAGACATGCGTTAAATGACAATCGATGGCACACAGTGACGATTGGAAGACCAAATAGCAAGCAACACACGCTAATGGTGGATGAAAGTCTGGCAATTGTTTCCAGCTTAGGCCCGAATTTAAATTTGGACTTAAATGGAGTTCTTTATCTGGGTGCGTGCATAAATGGATGTTTTCAGTTTACTTTGAAGTATAGAGTTACTCACTGAAGACCATTGTTTCTCCTATCTCATTGTTTTGAAATTCCTTCTTGATGATTCCTTCTTCCTACTTTGTGTTTGGTTCCCTTTCTGGAAATTTTTCTCACTTAATTTATTTGATTCAGCTGTGGGGGAATTGTTTTATACACCTTCTTTTCAGAGTTTGTAATCACTCGGGGAAGACTGTATTGGAATTAAGCTGAATGGGGAGGTATCATTATACTACTCTTTTGTTTAGGTGGTGTGCCTGAAAATATGTACGACAACAATCTGCCCAAAGTTCTCCAGTCACGCTACGGCTTTGTCGGATGTTTGGCTAGTCTGGATTTGGGTGGTGAGGCTCTTAATCCCACTGCTGATGCTCTTGTTCCTTCCAATATGGTTGTGGCAGGATGCGAAGGTAAATATTACATAGAGTGTAAAGTTTAGTGTAAACGGATCAAGTAATCTATTTTCTATTTAATTTCGTAGTGTATAGGTAATATAGTTCCGATAAAATACGGCTTCTTGCATTTTAAGAGACTTAAATTCTCCTTCTATTTCCACGCACTTTCATAGATGCAAATGAGCTCTGTACCTCAGACTCTTGTGCTAACGGTGGAGCTTGTGTACAGCAATGGAGCGGTCCAGGGTGTGATTGTGATTCCACATCCTACACGGGTCCCACCTGTGCTCAAGGTAATGCGATTCTTTACATGTTGAACACGACTAGCAATTCGACGAAGAGCGTAATGAATTTTGAATTTATGGAAGTCTCCTCTTACACTTTTTTTTACTCTTTTTACCCTGTTCGAGGCTTTCATGTGTGGGTTCTTATTTTTTAACCTTAAATTTTCAGAGTCCGTATCCTACAATTTTGGACTGGGAGGGGGAGTGATTCTTTTTAGTTATCCTGAAGATCGACGACCAGATACTATAGGGGATACTATTGCCTTCGGATTCTATACAGCGCATCCGGATGCCGTTTTGCTTCGCATAGACTCAGCCACTTCAAGCGACTATTTAGAAGTCGAACTGGTAAGCGCTTATATGAACACATGTAGTTTCCAGCACAGTATAGACTAGATGTGCAAGTATGTGTCTTGTACTCTAGTTTGTACAAATATATGTATTCCATGCAACCAAGTTTGAATTCAAGTGGACATGGTATCGTTACTGTAAGCATAACGAATGAGGATATATAGAAGGACCTATTTGATTATTTCTCTCTGTCTGGGATTTCCCCTATACCTGTGTGTAGATCGACGGCAAAGTTTTGTCGGAGTACAACATGGGCAATAAGAACTTGAGCATTGGGGAAAGAGGAATGAGGAAAGTTAACGACCGGAACTATCACGTTGTGAAATTTACACGAGCCGGACCGAACTCGACGTTGCAGCTGGACAATCGGGACCTGGTTAAGAAGTATCCCAGCGGTAAGCGATTTCACCCGAGTTGGTCATAAATTTTTGTTTACAACTCGGTTCTTTGTTTTGTTTTTCAGACTCCAAGTTGTCCATCTTCAACAGCCAGTCTTTGATTCACGTAGGGGGATGGTGGAATCGGAGAAAACGAACTGTTGATCGTCCATTCCTGGTTAGTAAGATTTTATCATGAAAATTGACTTCCTCTATTTATAAGTAAATTTAAGAGCCTTGTATTTCTCTTAACAGCTAGACAGGGTTTCCCCGTAGAAATTCATGTCATTTATGCCCTCTGTATATTTAAATTTATTTGAACTTCGTTTCTGCATATATTCGTATGTAATTACGACGTCCTGGGTCCGAACTATATCAATCAAAAGAGAGTATATCTTTTGTGATTCGTAATGGAATTGACGTCCTAAGCTACGCTGAATACTAAAGAAGTGATGGGATAAAAGAAAACAATTGGTGGGATGCTTTTGCTTTCATTCCATGTATAACCGAAGCTTCGGCAACCGCTCGAAAGCTTATAGTAACGAGCATTCTTTTGTGTTCGTAAGTCGTTTTCTCTTGACGAGTGCATGCGAATTTGCGTGTATTTTCTTTCAATGCACAGTGTATAAGCAAAAGCATACTGTGAATTACCTTTCTTTTTTATACTAAGCTCTTTCAATGATGAATTTTCATTACACAAATGATTATTGCGGCGTGTCTATTTGCGAAGAGGATTGTTTGAGGTGTGGGAAGTAGTACGGTGGAAAATTAGTAGGAGTGGAGGAGTATTTTCAAATGGTATACTGATAAAGGAAATGATGTTAGTTTCTGAAATGCATAATGTGATTTATTTTGGTGGCTATATAGGGGGTCCTATCCGGGCTTGTAGTAAATGGCCTTCGCCCTTTGGACATGGCAGCAGACCGTGACCCACGTGTTCAAATAATCGGAGATGTGCATCAAGCCAACTCAATAGGGTCGCTTCTCCGAGACGGGGATATAATGCAGAAGGTAATAGTAATGAAGTAGGGAATACTCGTAATTGTGTGCGTAGCTTGAAAGTGTGTACATAATGGATAGTGGAGCCGATTATTGATGAGTAAATTCTTACTGGGATGTATATTCTTTTTTATGTTCGGTGGTACACTAAATGGCGGGTGTGTATAGACGACAGCTTCTGGGACACCTGGAGTGATGGATGACCTAGTGTACTCGGGTGCTAGTCCGCACGGTTGCTCAGTGGATGATGAAGATGAATGCGTGCCGGTGTATGACGGATCGGGAGATGACCTCATAACTCCTGTTTATAATCCTCCGCCCACGCGCCGTCCATCCACCACCGTCACTTTCCACCATAATAAACAGCCCGCAAGTCAAGTTCCATGTGACGACGAGGACTGCTTCACAGGTTCAGGAGTGGGAGAGATTACCGAGGACGAGATTACCACCAGTCCTGGTGTATCCATAACAACTGAGCGTGGCACCTCGCACGGAGGAAAGACCACGGGAGGAAGTTATGGATCCTCGTCAGCTGCCTCAGGGACGTCCACAACGTCTGAAGGCACTTCTTCCTCGTCTTCTCATTCATCCTCATCATCTTCTTCCTCGTCCTCGTTGCCCAGTTCAACGACAATAACAAATCCTTCATCGTCATCTTCTTCCGAGTCCTCGACTTCGACAGGTCATGACATTACAATGACGCCCCGGTTCACAACCCCCACTCCCCTATATGATAATTCTGGGAAGTACCCAGTTGACGACATATTCAATTTCGATTCCAGTACTCGCCCTCCTCTACAGCCCAATAATGGGACATATCCCTATCCGACTGAGAGTGAACCAACGTTGGTTATCATTGTTATTATAGCTGTGCTAATGATTATTATCGTATCGATACTCATCATATTTGTTATGTGTAAACGTCGGGATGATCCTATCTATAAAATAGAAGATAAAGGACGCTATGAATATGTTCCAAATGCTAGTGGGGCGGGAGGGAATGGACGTAGTAGTGCTGGTGGTAGGAAGGCCGGTGTGAAAGAATGGTACGTCTGAAAGAATATTCCATGGATTAAGGTGTTACTTCAAAGTATTCGGTTGACCTCTGTTGTTCGACTTTCATAAGAAATCATCAATTCACAAACACACAATATTTATGTTTTTATTTTTTTACGCTGTGATTTTTTTATAGTTGACCTTCTTGTTGAATTCAGTTACATTGCGATAAACATGTAGCCCGCCAAGAAATCGAAAAATATAAAATAAAAATTGTAAGTTTATTAGCTGAAGACGACATACATAATAATATTACACAATGCTCTGTACAATAACTACAACGGGAATGACAGTTTTTCTGTTGAATGCGTCAAATAATATTTTCGTAAAAGACTGAATTTTTGAGTCGTTTGTTGATTACTCTGTTGATTGCTCAGACTTTATTGCTGACGCCAAATAATGTATGTAATTAAAAATAATAACATTCACAGGTTGTGAATTTGTTTGCTTGTGGGTGGATGTTAAATAAGAAACTATAGACATCGAAAATTAAAATGTTACATTACTTACCAGAGTGTAACAACCTCCATTCTATCATTAAAAATAATAACAATAATAATAATAAAGTCGGATTTGATTATTATTATGAGATTCCGCCCTACTGTACGTTATAACATTCTACTAACGTAATGATTTTACTCTCTTACGAACATATACTGCAATGCTTTGCAAAGTTGCTACTTATAAAAGCTTTGTACTTCTATTTAAGGAATAATTTATTATAGCTGGAATTAAAGAAACTATATACTATATCCAACCCTATATAAGTGCACTGTAGCATGCTTGACCTCGTTACATCCCTTAGTCGTACTTATTACTTGATACCAACATTTATCGCTCAATAATAGAAGGATCATTAAGTATTGTATGTATGTATGGCAAGCATCATATTGTCATAAATCACTGCTTGGTAGTACCCTTTCAATGTTTAAAGCATGTTTGACCGAAAACTTTTTTGCACTCCAGCCCTCTAGGCTCTTAATGTTAAGCGGATTACGTTAGTAAATAGGGATTATCAAAGTTAAAGCCAGACTGCTTGGTGGTCAAGGTATGATATATTAGTGCCGAGAGACTGTGAATGATGGATACACTTTGCTGGTATGATGTTTGTATTGATTATGATATGTTAACATTGAGTGATTTCGGTAGCTCACATCTACTATGGGTCCACATTGCTATAAGTACATGAGTGAGGATGAATTCATTGCTATACACTCAGACACTTGAGAGTGTTTGGAGTTGCGCCAATACCCGTGCATGTTACTGCATAATAAGATCCACTCTTGGATAAAATACCTTCCTTTCTGATCTCTCTTTGTTGCCTGGTTGCGCGGTTTTGTGAAGATCGAGGAAACAATGTGAGAATCAATAACTCTTGCTTGCAATGGACTATAAGTTCAAAGAATAACATTTTGAACAGAAGGAAATCTGTGGTTTGCATTTCTATTACACTCACACTTTCAAATCAGAATAAATATCCTCAAGTATCAAGTATACGTGCAAGTGCAAATTCGTATGTTACATGGGAAATAAATTATAGCACTTGTGGTTTTTTTCTGAGCATGATAAAGTGCCATGGCGCCCAGAATCCATTTTGCATTGAAATGATTCCTGCATGAACACATGCTTCTTGTCAAGCCTGTTATCAATTTAATTGACCAATGTCCAGTCTTCCAAAGAAAAGATTGCTTCGAACATCCAGATACTATTGGAAATCATATTTGCTTTTGCTTCATGAGCTCATTATTCACGCCATTTTAACTTTTACGTGTTCACTATTAATTTTAGTGTATGTACAATAACCAGAAATTTGAACTAATTCTGGGTTTCAGTAGATTCCATTTGTGCTCTGTGCGTGTTGTCACTTGTGACATTAATAATAAATTTTAGATTTTATGCAGTCCACATTATAAGATATTAGTTGGATTGGATAAATGGATACAGGATTGTTATCAATCATTTTTCACTGAATATAAATCATGTATTCAGATGTCAAAATGAATCAGAATAATGCTTCAGACAGTTGATATAATCAATCGGTTCATGTATTTTACAATTCCTATTGTACGCTACAATTTTCATAATCATTTACTGCGAATGCAGAGATGCATTAGGTATTTATGGTTACAAATTAATTCAACATTTGGTCAGGTAAGGCGAAATTTTAGGTCAGTAAATAGCTTGTTCCCACCATGACAGCACAATATTCATGTTTATTATTCATGTATACTACCATAGCACACTTGCCTCCAGGCCTATACAGTTTATATGTCTGTTTATTTGTCGAGCCTTGTCATAACACACATGTGCATAATTGCCAAATATTCCCATGGAGGACTGTGAAGACAATAGGCAAAAGGTATGTATGCCGCGTTATGTAATAACACGACTGTTGTAATTTTAATGTTTTATAACCAGATATGGAAAATACGGATCGGAAACAGCGTCGAACATATATTAACAAGGTCTGTATGACAATACAAACCACACGGAACTTGTGGGAGAATCAAGTAAATATCATGGTTCATTACATCAGGTAAAGTGGTACACCATGTAAACAAGTAAACAACCCAGAATTAATGAATTTAGTTTCATTAAATTTGGAGCAATGTATGGGAGACAGTAGTATAGAATGCTGTGGGTTACGTATTTTCTATAATGTGACCTATAGAACATATATGACGTATTCTATATATTGACAGTTATTATTCCGGTGTCACTCCTCTAAAAGTAGATTAATTAAATCATTGGATGATGTCGAGATTCATATAAAAGCTTTTGAGCAGACACCTTCAGGCTAGTCACCCCAACGTTATTACACTTTAACCAACCATACTATAGTTGAATTATCGCAGGAAATCTAATAAAGCTATAATTATGAAGTTTACATTGGCAATTCTTCTGTTTTCATTGACGACATGTGAGGCAAGTCTTCCACCATTTGAACTGTTTTTTATAAAGGCTCAAGTTTTTATATAGTTAAAAACCACATAGTGTGAGCAATTTAACTATGCTATAATTACACCGATTCTAATTAGTTTTCACGGGCTGCCACTCCTGCAAAAACATGGGACCAAAGGTTTGGTTGCGATCCAAAAATTTGCTCGGACATCTGCGGGACAACAGGACTTGATGATTTTACTTCATATACTTGCAACCCTTTCACTTGCAAGTGCTACTGCAATAATGTGAGTATATACATAGTACCAGTTGTTTAGTTATATCAATTATTTTTTCTAGATCAACATACATTTATTTACACATAAGTGGAATAATCTCCTTTCGGTTTAAATTCAGCCTCCTCCACCCAATTGTTTTCCTGATCAAAACGGACGGTGCGATCTCTACTGCAAAGAAACTTACTGCGGGGCTTATTTTGGCGTTCTCTGCGGCTCCTACAACAATCCCATTTGTACATGTGCTTGCAACCCTTATGGTCCGTATTTAAGAAATGGTACGCATGAGCCCAAAACAGCTACAAGTAGCCCTTTAAGAGTGTGAAATTATGTATGAAATAAAACTTGAACTACAAATGAAAACGATTTACTTCAAACTCCATGAAACAATCATAATTATATTCGTGCATGTATAGTATTTCTTCAGCTCCCTCGCTGGAATTAATTTGATTTTTTAAACTTCATAATGTGCATTACGACAGATTTATTTCACGAATTGGAGAGCATAAAAACAAATTTTGAACCAAATTTAACTAATACATATTCTTCAAAGAGAGAAATTAAAATTTTGTTCCGTTGAGCCAGAAAGTGAAAACCGAGTCGTCTTTATGAATGCATCCCAGGAGGCATTATTCAATAATATCGGCGTGGTGGGGGGTGGGAGGTAGACAACTGGAGGTTCGTAGTAGGACCTCTACTTGCGAGCTTCTCCTTGTCTTAATCTTGCTAGTGCGAGAGGGCCTTCCGCTTTGAGGATCGCTTTTTCGTAGGGGTTAAGTGGTCTCTGTCTTTTCTCAATAGCTGCAAGGTGTTAGCAAATTTTTTATTTTTTTAAAGACCTAGCAGAAAAACATCTCTTTAGAGTTGCAGAAAAATTCTCAACTTACCAAAGTCGGTATCATCATCTTCACGTTTCTTGACATCGCTGTCCTCGTCTATGGACAAGAATAACATACATTTAATATCTTACGCCATCTAAAATTTTCTAAGTTCACTCGTATTGATTACAAGCAGCTTACCATAATATTGGCGTTTCTTCAACTCGCTGTCAGCATCTGAAATATTTAATACGGTTTACAATTTTTCAATTTCAGCCTATCCCTGTAGAACCTGAATGCTTAAAAAAGGGAGCTAAAGTAATTGACTAGTAAATCGTACCATAATATTGCCTCTTCTTCAAGTCACTATCAGCATCTGAATATTTTAAAAATCAGTCCAATTATGTTTTCTAATGTATTTGATAAATAAGACACTCAAAATTTACTCGGAACAATTTCAAAAAAGTATCAGCATCTGGACGAATAGCCATGTTTATTAAATTAATAAGTCGGAGATATTAATGCTTGAATACGTCTTATCAATAAAAGCACTTTTAAATGTGTACTTACCGGCTTCGTAGTACTGTGCTTGGGCAACAGCAACAAAGGCTGCTACTCCCAACAAGATGATGAGCTTGTTCATTTTTCTTGAAAGTGATCCTCGCAGTAAAATCGATTCCAAAATTTGACATCGTCCAGCATTTTGTCGGTGACTTTTATACCTTTTCGTTCATACCCGGAAAGTTGTTACACATAATATTTTTGCATACCCGGAAGGCTGTTGAATATTATCGTGGTTTAAAAGCTTAAAAGTTAATGGTAATTAGGTTTTGTTCAGAGGATCTTATACTTGTAACTTTGGTGTAAATGTGAGTATTTTCTTCCTTTTTCTATCTTTTGTAATATCTGTAGTTGAAAATTATTGCAAATACAATTTCCTTCCTGACCACCAGTTAATTTGATTTAAAATGTGGATTTCCCGCAGTAATTTTAAAAGTACGCAATATTTCCAGGAATGTGGAATTATGGTCATGTTGTACTGCAGAAAGTAACTAACATAAATAGTTTTATACTTTATCTTTGCCCGTAATTTTTATTTATAAAAATTGGCTTAAGCCAGCCGGCCAGAACAAACCACATAAGAAAAGGAAATCATGCCTCTCTGCTGCTAAAATATTCTGTCAACGAACTTTATCTCTGCCATTATACACGTGTTTTTGTGCTTATTGATGGCCACAAATGTAGCACGTGAAAATATTTTATAAATAATCGCAGGAAATCTAACAAAGCTATATTGTGAAGTTTACATTGACAATTCTTCTGCTTTCATTGACGATAAGTTTTCTACCATTTGAACTGTTTCTCTACTAATAATTTCGTTATGACGTCCGTCATTCCGTCATTGCATAATAATAAAATGTATCGGTATGTATTATTGTATTTAAGCATTGATATAACAATATCATCTATTTTGTTTTTTTCACATGTATTACTTAACATGTTTTAAAGGAATGACGGATTGATGCAGTGGTTGATTTTTAAAGCAAAATGAGCTTTAGGCGAAAAATGTTTTGGACGAAAATAGTTTAATTCAACTTTTCATGTAATTTTAAGCAGATGAATGGAATTTATACCAGTTTTACGTTAACAACAAGTAGCGTGTAAAAACACAAAAATTGTAAAGACGCCTAGAAGACTTGCTATAGTAGTGCACTACAATTGATATGACCATTATGGTCCGTATTTAAGAAATGGTACGCATGAGCCCAGATAGCTACAGGAAGCCCTCTCAGAGTGTGAAATTATGTATGAAAAAATGAACTACGAATGAAAGCAAAATTACTTCAAACTCCATAAAACAACCACATTTTGATTCACGGATATATGTATAGTATGCTCTTGGCATCCTCTCTGGAAATAATTTGATTTTTTTAAACTTCAATGTGCATTACGACAGATTTATTTCACGAATTGGAGAGCATATAAACAAATTTTGAACCGAAATTTAACTAATACATATTCTTCAAAGAGAGAAATTCATATTAAACTTTTGTTCCGTAGCATGATCCCGAAAGTGAAAGCCGAGTCGTCTTTATGAATGCATCCCAGCAGGTATTACTCAATAATATCGGCGTGGTGGGGGTGGGAGGTAGACAACTGGAGGTGCATAGTAGGACCTCTTCTTGCGAGCTTCTCCGTATGGGCGGGGGCGGTAAGCTGGTCGTGGTCTTGGTCGTGGTGCTGGGCGGTAATAAGAGTTTCTCTTCTCAACGGCTATAAGATGTTGGCATATTTTTAATATTTTTATCTTAAAGAGCTAGCAGACATTTTTTTAAGAGTTGCAGAAACCTAAAATTACCTGAAGCATCGGTATCGTCATCTTCACGTTTCTTGACATCACTGTCTTCGTCTATATGGACAAGCATAACAAAAATTTAATCTCTTACGCCATCTAATATGTTTAGGTGGATCCTTTACGGTTATATGTATACTACTCACCATAGTATTGGCGTTTCTTCAACTCGCTGTCAGCATCGGATTCAGCATCAGCATCTGAAATAAATTAATATTTAATACGGTTTACAACGTTTTCAGTTTCAGTTTATCCCTGTAGATCTAGAATACTTAAAAAAGGAACTTGAGTAATTGAGTGTAGTAAATCTTACCATAATATTGCCTCTTCTTCAAGTCACTGTCACTATCAGCATCTGAAAATTTAAAAAATTCGCTCCAATTATTATTTCTGCGTATGTTATTACAACACTTGGAATATTTACATGGAAAAATTTCAAAAATGTACCATAATACTGTCTCTTCTTCAGGTCACTATCAGCATCTAAAAGTATAGAAATGCTAATTAAATTAATTGGTATGAGATATTAATGTTAAATAGATTTTATCAATAAAAGAACTTTTAAATGTGCACTTACCGGCTTCGTAGTACTGTGCTTGGGCAACAGCAACAAAGGCTGCTACTCCCAACAAGATGATGAGCTTGTTCATTTTTCTTGAAAGTGATCCTCGCAGTAAAATCGATTCCAAAATTTGACATCGTCCAGCATTTTGTCGGTGACTTTTATACCTCACCGTTCATACCCGGAAAGTTGCTATACATGATATTTTTGCATACCCGGAAGGCTGTTGAATATTCTCGCGGTTTGCCTTGTCATCAGCTTAAACGTTAATGGTAATTTGGTTCTGTTCAGAGCGTCTTTTATTTGTAACTTCGGTGTAAATGTGAAGAAGTCCTTCCTCTTCCCATGTGTTGTAATATTGCAAATAAAATTTCCTTCCTGACAATCAGTTAATTTTATTTAAAATACCGATTTCCAACAGTAACTTTAAAAATACGTAATATTTCCAGGAATGTAGAATTATGGTTGCGTTGTGGTTTAGAAGTAAATTAAATTAGTTTTATACTTTATCTGTGTCCATAATTTTTATAAGCCAGCCGGCCAGAACAAACCACATAAGAAAAGGAAATTATGCTAGTCTGGTGCTAGAAAATTCTGTCAACGAACGCTATTTCCGCCACTACACGTGTGATGTTGTGTGCTTAGTGCTTATGTTTACAATTACACAGCACCTGAAAATATTAACTTTAAGGAATAGTTTAAAAATAGGGATGTGGTTAACGTGATATTGTTTTGTTTTACTTTTATGCATAGGTAGACATATAAGGTGTATTATAGTTACAGTAAAAGTTTAATGTCTGCTGCCAAGTGAGCTTATTATAATAAGCTAATTACATTTACAGTATGCATGAATGTGTTTTATTTCTTACATCAAGTTTACTCCAGAGATCACACAGTTAATTTTGCAACCAGTTTAGCAATTACAAACATAAAAATGACGAAGCTGTAGATAATAATCCGAAAGAATGCAATTCGGTTTATAAATTTCACGTACTCCTGAAGAAACAAGACGAATACATGAATCCACAGGTTGACTTCATATTTATACTCATTACGTGCCAGTTGATGTTTGTCGAAAAGAATGTACATCGTCCACATAGATACATAGTAGAATCCGGTGACTGTAGCATAGCCAATCTGTGAAATTTTAATTCGGTGACTAATTTTGAGCAGCATGGGAAAATTCATATTGCTACTTGAGGTACAAGGTGGGTTATCTCCATATTTCTTAAATGCAAGATGAGTTAACCATCATCATGTTGACGACAAGTGGGTTAACGCATATCAAATGCATTGAAATCTAAATTTGACGCCTCAAAGCATTTAAATAAATTAATTTTGTTTAATAAAAACGTCGTTAGGATTGTTGGAGTTAATCCATCTTGCACTTAAAAGGATGGTGGATAACCCATCTTGCTTTTAAGAAATATGGAGATAACCTACCTTGCACCTCAAGTAGCGATATGTAATATATATCCATTTATATTAATATTACACAACAATCTTTGGCAAATCAACTTACACACGTGTACTCATGTATGAAAATATTTTTAATTTTCAATTTTTGGGAGTATGAATGGCTTACTAAGATAGTTTTCATATTTCTATCCAATGTATCCGTATCTTCGTAAGTACAGATAGTCGCAAAGACGTAAAGTGACAGACCCAAAATTATAAAAGGGGCATCCCAAGACATCAACATTAGAATAACCGCAGTTGCAGCTGTTGGCAGTGCGTACGAAAGTATGATTCGGGATTCTTTGCCCTGAAATACTTTCAAGCATGAAATTCTAGTAAAATTATATTGAATATTAGGAACTACTTGTTTTTTAAACAAATTGATAGTGCCAAACGAAGGTGGTTAAATAGTTTAGTATCAAACTTACAATTATATCATATAAAGGAGGAGTCGGAAACCGAATCGAACTTTCTTCGTCAATTTCGATTTGTGAAACCATGATTCCGATATTCGCGTATAGCACTTAAATGTAGTTTCAAGGATTACTTATATTATGAAAAAGGGGTCAATTTTGTATTCTCTTGTTTATTGGCTGCTAAAAGTTTGTCCACATTCAAGTACTTGGATTTCATACTCTCCTAAAATATTAAGTAATTTAGTTAGAGAACTCTTTCCTATGAGAAATAGCTTTAAAATGAAGGATTTCAGAATTTTTTTGTGGTTATGCTGTTATAAAAACTTGAAGCTAGAAGGAACTAAAAAGGTAGTTGATATCTGTTCATGATCTTTAAGTAAATCCGACAGTTCAAACATGAAATTTTTCATTTTTAAATCAAAAAGTAGATAAAATACTGCTACTAGACTGTTTCTGGAAACTAATAACCAGAATTTTGAAATTATAAACCGAGTCAACTATTTTGAATTAAATTTATTGCCTTCTTTAAAAGGTATATGGTGCCAGCCAGTTGAGATGAGCGTCCTCTATTTTTGGTCTAACTACTCATGCAGGGGGCAGAAACGCTTACTTCAAGTTGGAAACGTTCTGTAAGCTAACATGCGAAATGATATATGAAATGACATGCTTAGTGCTTGTGATTTGGTAAGACCATTATTAAAAATCCTCATGAACGACCCACTATTTTTCTCTGATAGTATAAAACTCAAGTCTTACGGGGTAATGTTATACTTCTTATGTGCTAATTGATATAATGTGATTTTTAGGTATTTTATAGAAATCAAGGAATTTATGTTAACCTTTCTTTTTTCGCTCTTCTGTTAAATTCAATGATTGGCTTAAATTCTCATGTTTAGGAGTAAATGCAAGATGTAACTATTAACCTTACACCAGAGATGCAATATCCTAAATTGAATAACTGTCATTATTTTTTAATGAATTTAAAACAATTGGATTACGTCGCTTTTGTTGTTTTGATGCTTATGTTAAAGCTTATTGCATTTGAATTTATTTGAATTTATTTTCCATATAAATATTGAAATGTAATCTACAATACCCTATTAGTACAAGGTATGTTTTTAATCCGAGTTAATCCGATGTTCGTGGCCTAATTTATAAATTATTATTATCCAATATGTTAATTTCTTAATAGTTAGCGTCTAATTTGCAATGCTGAAGCTTCTATGCTTCTCCGTATGGGCGGGGGCGAGGACGGTAGGCTGGAACTGGCTTGGGTAGTGGTCGCGGAACTGGTCGTGGCGCTGGGCGGTAGTAAGTGTTCCTCTTCACAATGGCTGTAAGATATTGGTATATATTTTTAATATTTTCTTATAGATCTAGAAGAGCAAGGTTTATTAATTGATTAATAAACATTCTAAAAATTACCTGAATCGGTATCATCATCGTCATCATCATCGTCTTCCCGTTTCTTGACATCACTGTCCTCATCTAAACAGAGATAACATAAAGTTAATATCTTGCGCCATCTAGTGATTTTACGGTTCAGATATAAGTATAGTATCTAGTATAATAGTATAGGTATGTTAGTAACTTACCATAATATTGGCGTTTCTTTAATTCACTATCTGCATCTAGAAAATTATTTAAAATGGATTAGACATCAGCCAAACCCGTCAAAACAATTTAAAAATGTGTATATAACTTAATACACTTACCGTAGTATTGGCGTTTCTTCAACTCGCTGTCGGCATCGGATTCAGCATCGGCATCTGGAATAAATTAATTTACGGAATATTTAGTAGAGATGACAAGCTTCCTAAATTATTCATTATATCCCTTTGGGACTGCAGGAGTAAACCTTACCACCATAATATTGCCTCTTCTTCAATTCGCTATCAGCATCTAAAAGTTAAAAAAAAATATAATCGTTGAAATTATGAATTTGGTTATTACTGTAAGACACTTTGAAGTTCATGAAAGAAATTTTTTAAAAATACCGTAATACTGTCTCTTCTTCAGGTCACTGTCAGCATCTAAAAGTATAAAATTTTTATTAAATTAATTGGTCGGAGAATGTAAATTAGTAAAACATAAGGATTATCTGTGCTACTTACCGGCTTCGTAGTACTGTGCACGGGCAACAGCAACAAAGGCTGCTACTCCCAACAAGATGATGAGCTTGTTCATTTTTTTCTTGAAAGTGATACTCACAGTAAAATTGATTCCAAAGTTTGACATTGACCAGCATTTTGTTCGTGACTTTTATACCTCTCCGTTCATACCCGGAAGGTTGCTGCACAGGATATTTTTGAGGTTTGTCTTGCCTACAACGAAATTAAAGAACACAAAAGTTTGTGGCTTGTTAAGAGGGTATTGTTTTTGTAGCTTCTTTGGTGCAAATACGAAAACGTTATGTCATGTCTTCCTCTTCCTACTAAATGTAACCGCTTACAATTTTCCAATTTAGTTTCCTTCTGTCTTCTGGGGCTCATCCTCCATCTAAATTGTTGATTTCTAGTATACGTGTCTTAAAAAATAAATGGAATCGACCAGGAATTTTGTGTAGTTGTGGTTCAGTTGTGGTTTATAATGTAAATAATTATCTTTGTAAGTGTACAGCATGATTTTTGTACTTAATTAGAAAGCTGTTGTACACATAGATGGCGCATTTCTAAATCCATTTAAGTACCTAAATCCATCAAGTACTTTAGTGTTTAGTTCAGAATTCAGGTGATTAATTCGTTGTTTCTATAGTTCCCACGTCATAATGTGTATATAATATAGGCTATCATCATAAATGCAACGTATGATGCCTTGAATCTTCATAGCTTTTAGCGTGATTATTCATACTTTAACATACATGTTTACCCGCTAAATTAAAGCTAATGATATATGCCTAGCTTATAACTATAACTCCATGTGGGGTAAGAGCATAATTTAAACGGAAACAATAACAGTTCAATTAAGATTCAATAGATATTATATGAAGCTATTAAATGACCATGAAACATTAAAAATATAACAATAGACACGCAAAGTTGATTTTATCGTCGTGAATAATCCACAATTACAATAGTCAGCATGCTCCATCGGAAATGAAACAGGATGGACACGTCTTTGCCAAAAAATAATCTGTGCATGCTACGGTATTAACTATACCTAAATACATTGTTGGCGCATGCAATTATGTTTCACATGTAGTTTATGTGTATACAAAGTAGCTTTATTTTGTTTGTCAAAGTATTTAGATAAATCCAATAAATTGTTGTATAAATGATTTACAATGGTTTATAATTAAATAACTGTGCACAAGCGGTGTAATTTTCCTTTTCCGTATGAGCAACAGTAGTTAAAATAATTCAAGTGGGTCTAAAACATTAATTACAATAGTTAAACAGGGACAATCCTTGTGATGAGTGTAGCGATTACATGTAAGCAAGAAACAAAGCCATTTAAGAAAATTCGCACTACAGACATAGACTCCATAAAGGCGATATACTCCCGGAGCAGCTTAATTAGTTCGTCCCAAACATTATCTCTGATGATACTTCCAATGTTGGATTCCGTCAACACATACTGCACAAAGTACTTCATTCCGTAGTAAAAGCCGATGGCAGTACACATTCTTGCCTAAACAAGTAAAATTGGTCGCTATATTGTACGTCAAATGCAAATGCACAATGAGATCGCGTGTGAAACACCTATTTGGTTATTATGTATTTCATACAAGAAGAGATTTGAGTTGAGCGTCCATTGTATCTCGATCTTCAATAGCAATCACGACGACGAAAACTAGAGAACTTGCAAATACCATTAGCAATGGAAGGTCGAAGTGATAGTATTTCAAGAGGAATAGTACCAATGCTGCAGGAATGGAGTACAGAAGAACTGTACGGGTTTCTTTGAGCTATATAACAACAAAAATTGAAATAAAAATTATGGAAATAAAACTTTTTAACCGTAACTATCTAAATACTAATTATTATTAGATACCTAAGTATTAAATAAGTAATGTCGATTATTCCTTCTTACTTACAATCCCATAAAACAAATTCAAATACATTTTGTCAGTATAACAGTTGTTTTCGACTTCGACTCGATGACTATAAACAAGCAATGAGACCTTGGATGAGATGAAGAAACCTGATATTCTGAATCTGACCTGAACTGAACCGAAAGTTTTTGTCCGAGTTTGTGAAAAGTTAGCGGAATAGAAGTGTTAGATTAGAAATACTTTACATACATGAACATGAATGCTTAACTCAAATAAACAAAACATAATACTATTGTCTAAATGGAGTTTTCTTAACATTTGCGATGTACATCTGTATATTATCATGTTGTTGGAAATATGGAAAACGGTTTCTAAGGAGACGGACAATTTTCACCATGAAAATACAACCACTTAAGTATTAATTTTGTATCAGTACGGAATCATTTACTAATATTGATGTTAATGAATGTGAACCATTTAAAGTATACCTTAACCTTATACCCTGACGCTTTGTGGTCTCATTTATGATTATAAACATATCACACATATGTGTAGGTAATGCAACAGCATTACCACTGAATCTGTATAAACTACTTAGGTATGTATCTTATATACGTACACGTGAGTACCTACAATGATGCTTTTGTATTCACAAAAAATCTAATTCAAACTGAAATTGCAACTACTACGGTGCTTTTATTTAATTCAAATGGAAATAACCTTTCAGGTAGATGAAAGCGTGTGGTGAGTGTGGTCTTAAAAATAAAATCCATTGTTGTTAACTTCTATTGTTTCAAATTGTTTCATTTTTTCGTAGCTCCAGTCCAGTCCTCAGTACATATATATAGATCAACTTGTGCGTCATATGTCCCTTTTTGTTGTAATCTCAACATGCTGTGCACAACATATTCTCGTTTTTGTGTGGTCCTCGTTTTCGGCTTCATTTTGACCGTAATTCTAAAAGATATTTTTATAGCCCTTTTCTGTGTTGTTGAAGCTTGTAAGTAAACAAATTCAAATTTTATTTTATACAATTTTATAGAACATATATATTTCAGGTGACTATGGGAGAACACAGTCCTGAAGATATGAAGGAATGTAAGAAAGTTACGCGGAAAACGATAAAACAAATACTGAAGGAACTTGGTGTTTGCAACTCGGAAATGAAGGCAAAGACAAAGTCAATGGAGGAGCATTCTCGAAAAATGGGATGTGTCATTCGATGTGTCCTCGGAAAAGAGGAAATGGTAAGTGACATAAGAACCTTTTAATAAGAAGTAGCCTCCATTGTACTTGATGTACACACACGCCGTGTATTAAATGTTAAAGGATTTAAAAAATATATTACAAATCAAATAGTTAGACGAGCACGGCCTGGTGACAAATGAAACATTGGTTCGGGCAGTGGCAAATAGAGCGGAAGAGAAATGGAAAAATATCGTCTTACATTTGTTCCAGGACTGTGTAGTAAAATACGGGAAGGACTTGGCTCCGAATGATGAGTTTTGTGGTGGATATTCGCTGTTTGGCTCCTGTATCCAAAACTCCGTAGCCGATGTGATTAAATGATTACTTTTTACTTCCTATATTCTAAACTAATTGCACGCATCAATAATATTGCCTTATGCCTTTACTTATATACCTGTCAATTTTTAATGCAGATGTGCCACGTTGACATTCCCTTTTGACATCTTTATACATGTGTCGGGAAATCCTGAAGAATAAATCCGAAGCCACACCAATATGTATTTGATTATCTTTTCTTTGGTACTATCTACGAGTTTTAATGATAAGTGATGGACAGACGACAGCTTGTTGTGTGGGTGATATTTTGTTTACTATTACATATGTATCTGTATAGTTTCAACTACCAAGTCAGAGAATAAAGTTGCGGTATCATGTTACTCCACTACTGCTGCGTTGCGTAACCATAAGTTCTAATTGTTATTGGTGTTCACGAAAATAATGTCATCCTATACAGACTATATTAATAACAATAACATACGGATCTACTTGTATCTATAACGCTACATTATGCGGCTCATACACTTATTACACATATACAAGAAGATGCGGTCATTGAGCCTCGTGGATTTGTACAGGAAACATCCCACAGAGCAGAGATAAGATTATAGAATATATTATTAGCGAATTTCCTATTCCCAACACTATTAATGTAGGTATGTATGTGTACGTACGCTCAAATCAAACAGAGATTTATATTATAACGAAGTCACATTTGGATGAGTATATACTTACCTAATACCTACATAAGGAAGATAAAACAAAATAATGTTTGAATTTGAAAGATCGTTTTACACTACTCATTGTGAGTTTTGTTCGCATAAATGAGTATCTTCTATCTTCAGAACTTGTATTAACTGGATAACTGCATGTTTTATTCTCTGTGAGTGGCGTTGTTGTTATTTAAGCTATATAGTGAAGTATCTAATCTAAGTTGTTCAAGCAGAGCTTTCATTGAATGCAGAAAATAATCTAATCATACTATAATAATTCTAGGGAATTACTAAAATTCCATAGTAATGGGTAACAGGAATTAATATTGGTGTGAAAATGGAACACATAGTGTTGTATGGAAGTAAATTATGATATAGAGAATTCTGTATGCAGTATTCCGTAGTAAGCAAGTTCTAATTTGGAATTAATTGTTGTCAAGGGAATTGGCATAACATGTTGAGCTTGCCATATAAATGTGGCTAAGGAAACGCAAGGAAACTTCATCAATCCGTGTGTTTAAACGTTTCAATCAATAAACATACGCCGGTAAACTTTCGTTCCGTTTGGCCAATAATACCTCTCGTTGTGTAATTATCATAAAAGCAAAGCAACCACCAACCGATTATTTTCTCATCACAATTGCTGCTTGGAATTCGGAGTCTTCGGAGTCGGAGTGACGTGAAGTTCGTATTTTGGAGACTAACACATTATTTTACCTTGTTTTACAAAACGAGATTATTGTGTGTCGGAATAGTGGGAATTGGACAAAAATGAAATCCGTATTACTTCTAGGATGCTTGGTTTTGCTTGTGGCAGTAAGTTTTTCTCAAAATTTAAGAACAAACATTTTGGCGAATGACGGACATAATTTATGCACATCCAGCTCCAGGTTGATTTGATACTTGATATGTATATAATTTAGTTGCTCTTGTGATTTTTCAGGCATCTGTTCCTACTAACGGGGACGAGATGAGCGATGAGATGAAACTCTGTACTAAAGAAAGGCGGCGTGCACTTGTATCCATCAAGAAGAAAATTGACATTTGTCAACAAGCCGTAGCAACCAGCACAAGTCCCAAGGACGAAACTGTTTTCCGGAGCTGCTTGGCAAAATGCGTGCTGAAACAGGAAAATGCTGTAAGTATTTGGAAAATCGATGAGAAAACATTCTGAGAATCATTGCACTGACGTGACATATATTTCAATCCAAACTAAATTTTCACTTTTTTACACCTCCAAAGCTGGATGTGGATGATGCTTTAACCCAAGACTCGTTCGAACGGGCTATCGAAAACCGAGCCACGGGAATTCAACGTGAAAAAATTCTTGAAACTTTCAAGAGCTGCACTGAACAATATGGGGAAGATATGAAGCCAGAAGATGAATCTTGTCCTGGTTACGAAGCATTTAGTTTATGCCTGCAGTCAGGAATTGAACAGGTACTAGTTTCAAACAACACTAGAACCATCTATATTGGTTTTGTAATTTGAAGAGATCCTTGACATATTTTCTGCATCTATTTCAGTTATGCGATGATCCCGAGGCATTATCACCACGACCGACACCTGCTGAAAATCCGAAAGAAGAGCTTTAATAGAACAATTTATTGAATAAAAGTGTTACATACATTCATACATATATAGTATTTAGACTTGTTGTAAGCAAAGCTCAAGAATTTGCAGAATCTCTGGACTGGATACGTACACATTTACAACAATAATACAAAACTTGTCCCGCAGATCCTACAAATTGTCGAGTTTAGCCCAACAATTGAGTATATTTTGTGAAAGTAATGATAATTCGTAAACTATGCGTTAATAAAGAATAAAATTATTTTTACAAGCCGCACTGGTGAATAATTATTAAAATAATACAAGCTTAGCTACCACACTTGAAAAATCACACACTAGTGCTCTAGTGCATAACTGTATTATGTTATTTAGTTACGAAACATCGTCCCTATCGGTGCTAAAAGATCTTTCCTCCGATTTGGGGGATTTACCACATACATGAATTACGATTTCGAGTTTCTGGAGAACTAAATGAGACCCGTATTACAAATCTTGTCATTATTGTTAGATTAGCCAAGTTGACACTTTGTGTTGCGATATAGCTATATGTGCCCTAGAACAAGTAACCAAAACCTATAATAGGGATACGTGTTTAAATGGATGATGTTCAGTTTGGATCTTAGATACTATATAGTCAATAAGTAGTCGAAAAAAGGTGTGGTTTTGTTATAGACCTTGTTGACCTAGATATGCCCGAATCATAAAACAAACCTGTGAAACCACGGAAACCACATGAGTGACATGAGAATGCATGGTATATGCCATACTAAGGCTGCTGAGTAGTATTTATAAATAGCAATAGAATTTATTGTTATTAGTATACCAATAGAATATTTAATTATTAGTATACCAATCGAATTTACTACATAATTCGCAGCCACTTTTACTTTATATTTACTGCAACTGCACGACATTACACCTATAGTCGATAAAACAAATTCGTCGACATCCATTTTGCAACTCCAGGAACTGTTTTGGATTGGTTTAGCTCAGCGGACATCTTTGAATGAAGCGTTCGTCAAGGAGTCAAAGCACACACCGGTCCCAGAACCGGGAGATTGTCAGTGCTTAGGGTAATGATATAGTATTTGATTCTGTTTTGGCAATTAGTAAGTGGACATATCCAGCATATTATACCTTATATCAGATAGCCTGTGCTCAAAAGCCATTGCTGAACTTCCTATTTAGTTTTTGAGATACTGTAAATATACAGTGCTAGTGGTAAGTACTTACTTTCATTACATGATAAAACATCATTTCATCACAGATTACTAGTTGTAATTACAGATATTATACTGCATATCTAAAAGATTGCTATTATGACGAAATATTGCTCACGAATATTTTGATACCTTTAAATGGATGTTATCCTTTCATCATCTTCTGTATTTCAGTATTCTCAAAACAATCAGAAAGGCACTTGAAATGTTTTTGAGTTTTTATCTGATCACTCAATTATTACTCTTCTATTGAATACGTGTGCAGTATACATACTTTACACATGCACGTGGAAAGAGTATACTTATGATCAATACGGACTATTCATCCGAAACCTGCAATTTATATTAAATTCTCATAATAGTTATTCATTTCCTTTTAAGTTTTTATTAAGCTTTCTTCCCACAGCTAAGCATATTATTTCCAACTTCAAGAGAAACGTAGAGATAACATTTTACAAACTTTACAACGCTTATACAAACCATGAAAGCGATTCTATCATTCCTCGTAATTGGATTCTTCCTTGTTAACTGTATTTGTAGCCTACAAGTTGGTGCAGTCCAAGTGCACAAAGTGAGATCGATAGTATTTTTAGTAATATGTTTGCAAACATCAATTTTAATATTTCATATGAGCATAATTAGTTTCTGTTTTAACTTTCATTTGACAATATTTTGCAGACATTGAATAACCCGGATAATTCCAATTCGTTCGGAAAATTTTTCTACAAACCATGGATGAAACCAGCAGCACCTACCATTACAATTACTCCAAACAAACCAAGGGCAGTAGGTAGGTAAAAAAAGATATCAATATGCGATATAGCCAATTACATCGGGTTCGATAAATTTATTAAGCCCGAATCATATTTGTTTATGTAGATATAATGTACATTGATAAAACTTTCTTCTATGCATTTATTTAAAATAATTACAGATGACGAAGTTGCACTTTCCGCACATAACGCAATACGATTAAGCCATAATGTGCCTAACTTAATGTTCAACGCAACGGTAAGTTTTATGTAGACATTGATATCAGACCTTTCTACTTAAAGTAGATATTGGTTTTGAGTATGTGAGGTTCAATTAAAGTACATAAATTGCTTTTTATAATTACATCAAATTCGATAATGAAACTGCTCAATTAAATTTGCAGCTAAAATCGTTGGCAAAGGACTGCTCTCATCACCATGTAACTCAAGGAACTGATCCATCAGTGGATCCTTCAGGTGGAACTGACCCACGGGCAACAATTTGTCCATTAATAGCATCTACTGGAAGCCTTGTTGCAGAATCTCTCTTTAAGTACGAACTCCCTCCGTCTGGTTTTGATAATGAGGGTAAAGTCATATTTTCGGCAGTAGCAACATGTTATAATACTCAACCAGACCCTATCTGGGCCGCTCCCTCATATAATTTTTTAAATAAGCAAAAGGTTCAGCTCATTTGGAAAAGTACCACTCAATTCGCATGTGCTACAAGTTATCCCAAATTTTACGTTGACCCTGCTGCAAAAATTTGGATATATGTTTCTTGTCTATATAGTCCGGCAGGAAATGAACCTCCTTCAGCATTTAAAGATAACGTTCAAAGGTTTTAGTGAAATATCCGTGTTTAGTAAACTGTAGTAAATTTATGAAGATTTTGGAATAACATTTTCAAGTGTATGTGCATGAATATTACCATGAATAAAAAGTAGATCTGTAGTAGTAGTAAATAAAGTTTTTTTTAAAGTCGACCTCGTTCTTCTGAATAAAAGAAAATAAAGTGTCATCTTGGCACAAAAGGTCAAAAATAAAAAAATCACCACGTTCCAAAAATGGTGGTTACAAATTCAGACTTGGTTGGTAACGGTGCTACTTAATGCAACTTAACGCTGACGTCGCTGACGCATCTTATCCTTGCTTGTTTTGGAGGGAAAATCGAATTGCTGCCTCAAGAAATTAAGATAAAAGCTTTTCCACGAGGAAGGAATTTTTGTCATTGGAATTAATTTTCATTAAATTGTATAGAGATCAATAAAGCGATTCAGTGACCCAATGGTGCCCCAAATCCGAGGTATTAATTTGTGAATAAATTTAACAATAATAGTTAAATAATGAAATTGTAAATTCTAATCTATTTTCACTTTCGAAAGTTATTTAGACAAACATATTTAATAAAAATTAATTATTTAGCACATTAATTTGTCAATTTCATACCCCTTCAGGGGAGCACAAAAATGTCACTTTTATTCCCCAAGTTTACCAAAATACTAGTAAGTAGTTCTAGTCGAGTCAGGTTTACACCGCAAATATGCAAGCTGTGTTCTGTTCCGTCCTTCACAACTTCGGAATTCCTAAACCATAAGCGAAAATGGGGGTTTCCGGGGTTGTTGATGTCACCGAAAGCGCAATGGGAAACTGTACGACATTATGGAGCAGGTAATAAGGATGACGGGAAAGTCTTCAACTTTCTAAATTAGTTATGAACATA